>OY740813.1:1340797-1595797 GCA_963514005.1 Raja brachyura
GAGGGGGGGAGGAGGAGAGGGGGGGGAGGAGGAGAGGGGGGGAGGAGGAGAGGGGGGGAGGAGGAGAGGGGGGGAGGAGGAGAGGGGGGGGAGGAGGAGAGGGGGGGAGGAGAGAGGGGGGGAGGAGGAGAGGGGGGGAGGAGGAGAGGGGGGGAGGAGGAGAGGGGGGGAGGAGGAGAGGGGGGGGAGGAGGAGAGGGGGGGGAGGAGGAGGAGGGGGGGGAGGAGGAGAGGGGGGGAGGAGGTGAGGGGGGGAGGAGGAGGGGGGGTGGAGGAGAGGGGGGGAGGGAGGAGGGGGGGGGAGGAGGAGAGGGGGGGGAGGGAGGAGAGGGGGGGGTGGAGGAGAGGGGGGGGAGGAGGAGAGGGGGGGGAGGAGGAGAGGGGGGGAGGAGGGGGGGGGAGGAGGAGAGGGGGGGGAGGAGGGGGAGGGGGGAGGAGGAGAGGGGGGAGGAGGAGAGGGGGAGGAGGAGAGGAGAGGGGGGAGGAGGAGGAGGGGGGAGGAGGAGAGAGGGGGGAGGAGGAGGGGGAGGAGGTGTGAGGGGGAGGAGGAGGAGAGGGGGAGGAGGAGGAGTGGGGGGGGGAGGAGGAGAGGGGGGAGGAAGAGAGGGGGGAGGAAGAGAGGGGGGAGGAAGAGAGGGGGGAGGAAGAGAGGGGGGGGAGGAGGAGAGGGGGGGAAGGAGAGGGGGGAAGGAGAGGGGAAAGGGACCCTCTTTGCCCCTCCCCTCTCTAGGGAGTGGTGAATATTGGGATCTATGGGCGAATGGTGGAGTATTGCGTTCGGGAACCAGCCTTCCCCTGTGACGCCCCCACCCTCTACCCCCCTCCCTAGTCGCGCCTGCGCAGTTGGGGGCTATGTGTGAGTGGTTAGGACAGGGGTTGGGGTAAAAGGAGCGGATGAATAATATTAATATATGATGGGGGGGGGGGGGGGTGGGGGGGGTGGTGTGTGTGTGTGTGTGTGTGTGTGTGTGTGTGTGTGTGTGTGTGTGTGTGTGTGTGTGTGTGTGTGGCTGAAGACCCCTCCCCCCCCCCCACCACATTGAGGGGACGGGACCCAATGGGTCCCCCTTGCTCTAGTCAATATTAATATTGAGGATCAAATTGTCATCTATTTTAGCACCAACTCTGCAAAGGATACAATTATGCACAGAGAAAATAAAATAAAAGCCACATATTTATCATGTCCAGATAGAAATCTGTCTTTAGTCCGATAGATTAATGTAATTATAACATAGCATTTTTTCCATCTGATAATCACATGTCCCAGAATTAAATTTTCAACTTACTGATCCGTTTCCTCACATGAAACAGCTTCAGGAATTTCTGTGAAATACAAGCAATAGGTTAAACTGCACCAGTGTGATGCCAATTCAAATATCTATAGACTTGTAGATATCCATGTTTTTATTTATTTCAATGTAATTATTTTGAATCAACACAGAATTATCTGCATTAATGAATGCATAAAGGTTAAGTCAGGTCAGTCACTCGAGAGGACTGATGTATTGTCAGGCAAAGAACACACACGAATAGGGCGAAAATAACAATTATCAAGCTCCAATCTATAATGGACATAATCCTGTGTAATGCAAGAAACCATTTTGTCCCACGAGCTTGTGCCTAATTGTTACTAACATGTGGGGTAATTTCTTACTACAATAAAAGCTAAATCTTCATCTAACCTTCAGAACGAGATTGAACGACGCTATGTACTTCACAGACAGATGTTTCCAGCCTGTACACAAGCGATGGACAGCTCCTGCTAGTTGTCAATTTCCTTCTTGATTCCAAAAAATGGTCTTCCCCGTGCTGATGGAGCAGAACCTCCCATTTTGTAAGTGGCACCATTGGCAGAGATGAAGGGAGTAAAGTTTCAACTGTATCATAATCTGGAATATCTTTTAGTATCCAGTTGGTGGGTTGCAGTAGTGTATCCATACTTTTACTTTTTCTCAATAATTTCACAACCCTACTTGCTGAATCGCTATGAAATCTTGCCCACATCGTACTGTGGCTTTTATCCGCAGATGTTGCCATACTGACACTTTCCTGTTCAAGAAAGAAATTAAACAATTTATACAGAACAAATAATACATTCATTAAAAAAAACACATCTGATATGTACTAACTTGAAATTAGGTTAGGATTTGCACTATGATAGTATGATAAGATTTGCCTGAATAGAGTGGATGTGAAGAGGATCATAGAATCATAGAAAATAGGTGCAGGAGTAGGCCATTCGGCCCTTCAAGCCTGCACCGCCATTCAATATGATCATCCAACTCAGTATCCTGTAACTGCCTTCTCTCTATACCCCCTGATCCCTTTAGCCACAAGGGCCACATCTAGCTCCCTCTTAAATATAGCCAATGAACTGGCCTCAACTACCTTCTGTGGCAGAGAATTCCACAGACTCACCACTCTGTGTGAAAAAAGATCTTCTCATCTCAGTCCTAAAAGACTTCCCCCTTATCCTTAAATTGTGACCCCTTGTTGTGGAGTTCCCCAACATCGGGAACAATCTTCCTGCATCTAGCCTGTCCAACCCCTTAAGAATTTTGTAAGCCTCTAGAAGATCCCCCCTCAAACTCCTAAATTCCAGCGAGTGCAAGCCGAATCTATCCAGTCTTTCTTCATACGGAAGTCCTGCCATCCCAGGAATCAGTCTGGTGAACCTTCTCTGTACTCCATCTATGGCAAGAATGTCTTTCCTCAATATGATCATGTCTTTCCTCAATATGTTTCCACTAGTGGGAGAGTCTAGGAACAGACCCGAGTCATAGTGTCAGAATTAAAGGACATTTTTTTAGGAAGAAGATGAGGTGGATCATGAAACCACTGGATTTCGGTGAGGACCCTTCTGGTTCACTAATGCCCACTTGAAAAGTAAATATGCATTCTGTTATGTTATATTATTATACAGGTTGATTATTAATTGTCATCTCAGTTCAAGAGAAATAGTCAACAAGTTCAATGGTTTCTTTACTTCGTGTAGCACAGTAGAGCAGAATAATTTTTTGCATAAAGCTGAGCAAAACCATCACCATACATAAGCACAACCACAGTTAGTACAGATTGTTGAATATGAATTGAATTTATTTGTCATTCAGACCTTTCGGTCTGAACGAAATTTCGTTCCCCTGCAGTTATACATATAATTTAAAAAATGACAGAAACACACAATAAACACAAATTTAACATCCACCACAGCGAGTTCACCAAACACCTCCTCACTGTGATGGAAGGCAAAGTCTTAAAGTCTCTGTCTCTTCCCTCTTTGTTTCCCTCTGCGCCGAGGTGATCCAGGCTTCAGATGTTGTGACCCCCACTGGGTGATGGTAAGTAAGTCAGTCCCGCGGTTCAACCGAGCTCCGCGAACGGGCGGTTCAACTCCGCGGCCCGTGGTGGTCGAAGCTGCCGCCCTCCAGACCAGCGGACGAAGCTGTTGTTGCGGGAGCTCGTAAAAACAGGTCACCAACCTGTGAGCTGCGAGCTCCCGACGATGTCGTCCACTGGGCCCACGGCCGATTCCACCGCTGCCACTGCCACCGCTGCTCTGGGACCGAGTCGGGTGGCCGCTGCTGTTGGAACAGCTCCGGGGCCGAGTCGGGTGGCCGCTGCCGCTGCCGCAACAGCTCCAGGACCGAGTCGGGTGGCCGCTGCCACTGCTGCAACAGCTCTGGGACTGAGTCGGGTGGCCGCTGCTGCTGCAACAGCTCCGGGACCGAGTCGGGTGGCCGCTGCTGCTGCCGCAACAGCTCTGGGACTGAGTCGGGTGGCCACTGCCGCTGGAACAGCTCTGGGACTGAGTCGGGTGGCCGCTGCCGCTTGAACAGCTCCGGGAACGAGTCGGGTGGCCGCTGCCGCTGGAACAGCTCTGGGACAGAGTCGGGTGGCCGCTGCTGCTGCCGCTGCTGCTGCAACAGCTCCGGGACCGAGTCGGGTGGCCGCTGCCGCTGGAACAGCTCCGGGACCGAGTCGGGTGGCCGCTGTTGCTGCCGCTGCTGCTGCAACAGCTCCGGGACCGAGTCGGGTGGCCGCTGCTGCTGCCGCTGGAACAGCTCCGAAACCAAGTCGGGAGGCCGCTGCTGCTGCTGGAACCGCTCCAGGACCGAGTCGGGTCGCCGCCACCGCTGCTGGAACAGCCCCGAGGCCGCCAGCTCCGCCATTAGGCCTCGGCGCAGACGGAGACGGGGAATACGACAAAAAAGTCGCACCTCCCCCCCCCCCCCAAAGGAAGAGACCTAGACATGTTTCTACCCCCCCACACACACACAATGGAATAAAACAAAACCAACTAAAAACAGGACAAAATAAATAAAATAACACACGGACTGCAGGCGGTCCGCAGCTGTGAAGCCAGCGCCGCCATTATACAGAACAGCCCACTGAGTCTATATGTTAGAGGATCCATTTTATAGTCCCAGCTGCAGCTGTTGCCTCCATTCCAGTTGAGCCCCTCTTCAGCCCTTGATCCCCAAGGGGCGCTTAAAGCAGACGACCTTGAGGGCACCGAAGGTAAGACCCCCAGGTTCATCCTACCGTGGGGCCTTTTGTCCAGTGCCCACCGCCCTGTCCAGTCCCTCCATTCTCTCCTCCATGGGTTCCCTCTCTGGGGAAGTTCCCAGTTTCACGGTGGATGAGCCAGGCCTGCCATTGTGATAACGCCACAGCTCGTTGGGCTTCCCACATATTTTTGTCATGTGTATCAAGATACAGCGAAAAGCTTTGTTTGCAATACTAGTCAGTCAAATCATACAGAACACGAGTACAATCAAGCCACGTACCAGTACAGCAGGTAGCGCGAAGAGAAAAATACCAAGGTGCAGAATATGATGTTAGAGCATTACAGTGTTACAGTTACAGATTTAAAAAGCGCAAGTTCCCCAATGTGTACTGAGTGTATTCCAGCTTTTGTATCTTCTATCCAACAAGAGAGAGAAGAGGAAGTTTTTGTGACAAAACGTTACCCATTCCTTAGCGATGTTACAATACCTACCTTCAGTGGCGTTGCAGTTCTGCCACTGGCCGTGTGCACACTTCAAAGGGGGGGGGGGGGCAGGATTAAAATCCAGTTTTGTACTGGCTGTCGGAGGCAGATTTCCTTGGGCTGCTAGCTGATGAAGAAAAATTGATCAAGCTTCCATTCCCGGCATATTAAAAATAAAAAAATAAAAGAACACATTTAAAAAAAATTTAACCCCCCCCCAAAAAAAAATAAAATTTATTTTTAAAAAATCGCTGGACAATTTAGTTGGATTAAAATAAACCAACTAAAAAAATTTTTTGGTCAATCATGTCATAAGCCGTCTAAATTGTCTATATTTTGTGTTATTCTCTCTCCATGATCATTATTTTTAAACTAAATATTCACAACAGTTTGAGTCACATGTATTGTGCAAAAAACAATAATTTTGATTATATTTTGAGTGGATGTTTCTGGATGAATTTATGGGAATTAATCTTTAAATTCCTCCCATCTGGCATATAAATCAATGACGGTGAGATTTAAAAATCATGTTATATTGTGAATTATTGTGTGAATGGGATTAGTTTGTTATTTGGATACATGCTATTTAAAAAAAAAATCATTTTCTTAAGAAATGGAATATACAGGACATTCTTAATGGGAAAGTAGTGGGCAGAAAGGCATGTCATGCGTGGTTTGAAGAGCAAACACTTGTAGTTTACAATGCCAAAATTGAAAAGTTGAGGAAAAAGGTCTACAGAATTGCTTATTGGTTACAATCTGAAGAGTATGATGATGCTACTGATTATGATATGCCAATGTTCCAGCTAGCAACTAATCTTCTCCATAAAGACTTGGTCTATTGCTAGAAATTGTAATTTATTTACCTATCTGTTACAGCATATAATACAAAGTTCTGATCTTGAGAATATCACATTTTTGAATTTTCAAGGCAGTCTGTCTGTTTATTACTATTTCCGTCACAACAGTCAATTTTGTAATTAGCTACAATTAGGTAATTAACTAATTATATGCTTTAATTTCAGGTCATCCAAGTAAGATGTTTTATATTTGTTTCAGAACGCTTCAATCTATAATAACTGAGAATTTCATTCAGTTCGCATAATTTAAAGAAAATTATGGGCTTTTGACTGTCCTCGTTCACACAGCTTTTATGTTAAGTCAATGGAAAAGCAATAGGGAACAAGATGCTAATTTTCGAGTATGAAAATGGCCATAACGTTTTTAATATTGAAGATATGAAAGTGAATTTGGTGTCAAATGAAACCTTCTTTGTGTGTTTTATCTGATGGGATAAATTGCAGACTTGATTTTTTAAATCTCAACATTTTGTAACATTCTACATTCCTCATCTCCTGAGATGCTGCCTCAAGAACCCGAGGTTTGTTGGTAAGAAGCTGTGCATTGAGATCAGAGTTTATTTTTGACAATTGACCACATAACCACCACTTAGTTTCACAATTCCAACTACTTTCGTCTTATTCCCGACCCTGACCAGCTATTCCCACCTCACAGTTTAATAACAGTCTGAAGGAGACCCGAAACGTTGCCTATTTCCTCCGCCCCCGCTGAGTTTCTCCAGCATTTTTGTCCACCTCAGTCTAATAACACGCGGAGCGACGGCGGCCTGCGAGCGCGGGAAGGAGAGAGCACGAGGGTCCACTCCCCCCAACCCAACCCGACCCGAAACTCACCTCAGGCGGCGGATAAAACTCTCCCTTCACCAAAACACGACGAAATTATTGAAATACAATCCTCGACTCGGTGTATAAAGCCTAGTAGCGGAGAGTCCAGCAGCGCCCGCCGCCTCCGCGGGGCCTTCCCGGGACAGGCCCTCCACCTCCCGCTACAACTCACCTCAGGGAATGGCCGGGGCAGCGGCGCGGGGGGGGATTGTTTAGGCGGAGCTACCCTACCGTCAGCAGGGCCAACGTGGCCCCCAGGTCGGTCAATCCTCGTCCGCAGCCACCGACACCGCCGCGCCTCGAGTAGCCTCACCCGGCACGTGACCGAGCCTCGAGTAGCCTCACTCGGCACGTGACCGAGCCTCGCCCCGCCGCACGTGACCGAGCCTCGCCCCGCGGCACGTGACCGAGCCTCGCGTGCCGTCGACCCAGCAGTGGCGTCGTGTAAGTAAACTGCAGTTGCTGATTTACACAAAAACACCTATTTCTGGTCCTTTATTTTCAAGAGGGAGTTAGATTTAGCTCTTCGGGCTAAAGGACTCAAGGGATATGGGGAGAGAGCAAGCACGGGGTTCTGATTTTCGATGATCAGCCACGATCACATTGAATGTCGGTGCTGGCTCGAAGGGCCGAATGGCCTACTTCCAGCAATGTTACAAAAATTTGAGATTTAAAAAATCAAGTCTGCAATTTATCCCATCAGATAAAGCATAAAAAGAAGTTTAATTTGACACCTAATTTACTTTCATATCTTCAGTATTAGGAAAGTTATGGCCATTTTCATACTCGGAAATTAGCATCTTGCTCCCCATTGCCTTTCAATTGACTCAAAAGCTGTGATCTGGAACAGTTAAAAGCCCATAACTTTCTTAAAAATTAAGAGAACTCAATGAAATTTTCAGTTATTATAGATTGAAGCATCTGAAACAAATATTAAACAATCTTACTTGGATTACCTGAAATTAAAGCATATAATTAGTTAGTTATCTAATTGTAGCTAATTACAAAATTCAATGAGTAGATCTAAACATCTATCCATTTCTTAAGAAAGGATAAACTTTTTTTAAATTGCCTAAGTGTCCAAATAACATTCACACAATAATCCACAATATAACATAATTTTTAAATCTCATTTTCATGAATTTCTGGGCCAAATGGAAGGAATTTAGTGTTTGATTCCTGTAAATTAATGGCCATTTAAATCAACTAGCGAGTGGGTTTTAGTGGAATGCGGTGGATTAGAACGTTGCGGTTTAGCGGTGAAGTCAGGGGGAAAAATACTGTTTGTTCATACATTTTTTGGGACCCCATTTCGCAACATAAAAATATTATTAAAGCCTCCCGAAAAAACAACTTTTAATATAAAAATAAACTATTTACCTTTTTTTCTCCCCTACGGAAAATCCTTCCGGTTGTCTGTTCTCACGGCTTTTGAAGGTGATTTTTAAATTACTCTAGTTAACAAATAATTTAGAGTAATTTAAAAATACCTTCATTGATGAAATGTCGGAGCGATTTTTCTTCCGCAACGAAATCGCCCGACATTCATCGATTATCCAGGTCTGTTGAAAAATGGCACTTTAAGCCCGCCCCCCTCTGAAAGGCGCCAAAGTCGCGCACACGGGGAGCGGCAGAACTGCAGCGCCGCTAAAGGTAAGTTTTGCAACATACCTACTACTTCTGCACCTATTTTTTTGTGTTTCTATGTTTGTTCAGCGAAATGCTGGTTGTTTACCTCTGATAACCACGGATTGTGCTTGGCGACTTTTAGGTGGGTACTATCAGACTCAATAAGTACATTTGGACAGCAATGGTTTAGAGGAATTTGGGTCAAATGCAGGCGGGCTGGACTGGTGTACATGGTGCATCTTGGTTGGCGTGGGCAAGTTGAGTCAAAAGGCCGGCTCACCGGTTATAGGAGCTGAATTAGACCATTCAGCCCGGCACATGAACATCCCGTTGTTGGGGTGCTCTTGGCTTCTGCAACCGGCGGTTGAGCCCTCCACATCGGAGCGATCAAACTCGCCTTTGGGGAATCTCAGCTCCCCGCGCCGGGCGATTGGACTCCCGAGTCGGGGCTGGTCGAACCTTCTAATTGCCCTGTCCCACGGTGCGAGTTCATTCCAAGAGGTCTCCCGAGTTTGCCCCGATCCGAACTCTGAGATTTACGGTAATGGCCGCTCGTCGGTACTCGGGGCTCTCGTGGACATTTTTCAACATGTTGAAAAATCTTCCCGAGTCTTCCCGTGCTTACCTGCCGTAACCTGCCGTTAGCGTTACGAGCCGCTAAGAGCCGTCCCCGAGCTCCGATGTACCCGCTACGTCATTCTCTGTGTTTACCATGAGTTTGATATTTTTTAAACTCGGGAGAGCTCTTGGAATGAACTCGTACCGTGGGACAGGGCCATAAGGCTTGGAGCTTCCTGACATCAGTCTCTACACGAGACGGCGAGCTCCTCGATGTTGAAATCCGCAGGCTGCGGTTGGAGCGTCGATCCAAGGTGGTGGGGCTCAAAATCAGTCTCGAGCAAGGCCGCCAGCTCCATGATGTTAGGCCACAGAGTGACCGGAGATAGAATCCAGAAAAAATCGCATCTCTGGCAAGGTAAGAGATTGAAAAAATTTTACCCGCGACTCCCTCCCCACCCCCCACATCAAACAAACATGCTCTTTAACACTTACTTAAAATAACAAAACAGAAGAATGGACAGACAGATTGATGGAATGGCAGAGTAGACTTGATGGACCGAATGGCCTAATTCGTCTCCTATCAATCATGAACGTATGATGGTGTTGGGACAAATGTTGTGGCTATGGAAGCAGTGTTTTATTACCAGAAGGCAGTCTCAGAGTTTGCTGTAGAACTTGCCTTTGAAAGTTGTCTTACTTCTGATTGTACTCTTATTTTAAATTTGGGATTAAATATCATAACATGGTATATAAATAATTCTCACTATTTTTTCAGTTATTAAATTTATGTGCTTCTGTTAGCAACTCTCATTCCAGTGGAAACAATTTGTTCTTATTTATCATCGGACTTTATTATTTTGACACTTTTATTATGCCTTACTTAAAGCTTCTCCAAGAACAATCCCAGCTTCTCTTTGCATCACTGAAATCCCTTTTCCCAGATGTAATTCCGTTTTTCTCACCAAAGCTTTGACTTCCTGCCTGAAGCAGAGTCCCCAGAGATGGCCACATTACTCATGCTGAAGCCAAACTAATACTTAATAAAGATTTGCAAAAGTATTATTTATTGTGCACTCTGCAGTAAAAATCTGCCCTCAGTTGTGCACAAGCGAGCAATGTAACACATGATGATATTTAGTCAGTAGCATAATAGATATAAATTATTTCCTCTGGTGGGTGGTGTCCAACAACAGAGAACAGTCCAAAATCTTTCTTAAACCTGAAATGTAACACCATTGAATTCAGTGGAATAATGTTATAAAGCAAAGATCAATGGGCATCATTGCAAGTTTAATAGTAAGATTAAACGAGAACTTACCTGTTCGAAGTTTGATCTTTATTTTATGAGGAGTTACGATGAGGGATTACGTGAAGTCCCGCCAGGTGCATGTTCGGCATACTTCGTAGCAGCGGCGTGAAAATCACAGAACCAATAGCCGAAGTAAGATAGTAAGGCTCACACAAGACTAGAACTACCAGATGATTTTTTAGATTATGAGGGTCGGAGCGGAGGGCACGTAAGTAATCCCTCATCGTAACTCCTCATAAAATAAAGATCAAACTTCGAACAGGTAAGTTCTCGTTTAATCTTACTATTTTACTTCGGAGTCACGTGAGTGACTACGTGAAGATTTTGAAGCTCTGTGATTTTCATGCTGCAGATTCATTCCATACGACACACTGCTTCAGTTGACACAGTAGTGAGTAATAATATTATTAAACATTGCTTGCATAATGCAATAACTATTTTAATAATAATAAAAGAAAGAAAAGTAATACCCTTCTATCATAAGGGATAGGTATATGGACGGGAAGGGAATGGAGTGGTATGGTCTGCGTGCAGATAGATGGGACTAGGGGAAAATGAATGGTCGGCATGGACTGGAAGGGCCGAGAAGGACTGTTTCCGTGCTCTAATGGTTATATGGTTATATAAGGGAAATTACAACAAAAGATATGAATCATTACATAAAAGAAAGCGAATAATCAAACAGAACCCAACACTACATGTCCAAACTCTGGCACCGTGATAATAGGTTTATTATAAAACCTGGAAAAAGTTTCTTCTTTACACCATCCTGCGGCCTCTAAAATTTGGTTGAGCGGCATGTCCTGTGCTTTGCCGCGGACGTGGACTTTGCCCAGGTGGAGTGAGATTTAAACACATCAGTATCTACTCCACTGAATCCAAAACGTGTTTTAACCATCTAGAAATAGTCTGTACTGACACTTTTTTGTATGGTTTCTTATGGGCAATAAGCATTGTTGTCTCACAACCTCGGAGACTCTTGGTTACTTCAATATATTGAGTCAAATGCTTAACCACACACAAGGTTTGGTCAACAGGATATGCTCTAAAGATTACCTTGGTTCCAGACTTCCCCGGTCTGCTTTGTTTGATTAGATCATAAACATAAAAAGTAATGTTATCTGCAGACAAGTGCATACAATCTAAACGTAACATTTGCAATGTTTGTACTCTTTGTGCTGACACTAATGCCATAAGCATTACTACTTTAAATGTTAATTTCTGAAAAGGCAGTGACGTAATTGGAGCCCATTGCTGGAGCAATGTGAGAACTATACTAACATCCTAAATTTCTGTATATCTGGGTTTGGGAGGATTTTTATAAAAATCCCTCTCATAATCGGGATATTAATGGATGAGACCTGATAGATAGATGTTCTGAAAATTGTCGTAAATAGGAAGACAAAGCACTACGAGCACTATTAATGGCACTATAACTAAGGTGCTGATCAAAATGCAACATAGCAAGGAACTCCAATACATCCAATATATTTTTTTGTATTTAAGATATATCTGACTGAATACAAAAAACTTCCCATTTCTTTATGTGAAACATATATTGTTTCTTAGTGCTATCTCTCCAAGCTGACATTATGACATTCATGGTCCTATCCGACAGTCCAACCCTTGTAATGGTCTGTGGTCAGAACTTGCAGATGAACAAATTCATATGGTCATGCAATGGATGAACTTGTTCTGTCACTGATTATACCAACAAATCCCTGGAGCTGGGAATCGTCATAAATGGTTCAATTATCATTCTAAACATCAATGGGAACCATGGCTGTGTAGGCCAGTTTGGAACCACCAAAATACCCGTGGCAGAATCTTGCTGTATTTTACTGAGATATTGCCTAATCAGGCAAACGAGGGAAAAGCATAGAACATATTTTCCCAATGTAGCAAGAATGCATCCAACGCTACAGCTCCTGGATCAGGCTCCCATGACACGTATTTAGGCAATTGGTGATTTAATCTGGACGCAAATAGATCAATGTCTGGTACACCATACTGATTGACAATTTTTGGGAAATTTTGTGCATTTAACATCCATTCTATATTGTCTTTAAACTCCCATGATCTGTTGTCTGCCACAACATTGTCTTCCCTGGGATATAGATAGCTGAAGCCAGATATTCCTAGATACACACCAATTCCACATCAGGTTGACCACATGATCGCAGATACTCCACCCATGTGATTGATATATGCTACATCTGTGGTATTGTCTACTTGTAATTGAATATGCAAGTTCTCCATTGTAGAACAATAAGCTTTTAATCCAAAAATGCCCCCTATAACTCCAAATAATTAATACCATATGTTTGGATAATTAAATCCTCTTGGACAGTCTATCTACCACCACAGCTGGTGTAATTGTCCGTAGCCCACCCCCCCTCCCATCCGAGAGCAGTTTGCAATACCACTGTAGGTTGCTGAATAACAATGTTTTTAGTAGCTTGTGCAACGTTCCCAATCCACCACTGTAATTCACCCAACGCTTTCATTGGCAACTGCATGGGTCTGTCAAAATGACCTGCACGTTCTTTTCGTGTTTATGCTTTTGCCCTTTGAAGATTTTGATAATGCAAAGGACCAAACTGAACAGCGGGAATGTTGCTACCATCTTCCTAATAACCCTAGCTACTTCTCGGATGGAGGGATAAGGTTTATCAGCAAGGCAACTATACGCATTTGTAATATCCACAACTTTATCAGTTGGTAAAGTTACTGACACAGCAACTGAATCAATGACAAATCCCAAGTACTCAATTGTTTGCAACGGCTGTAGCTTAGATTTCGTTGGATGGATCAGAAACCTAGCCTTTCCAACAGGCTTATAGTTGCTGAAACTGAATCTTCAGCTGATTCCTGAGTGGCATTAACAATTAAAATATCATCAAAATAAGCCATGACAATGTGATTTTTGAGCCCTTAACAATGCAAGTGCTGGTTTCAATCATTTTGTGAACTGCCTGGAAGCTGAACTTAACCCATTAGTTAATGCTTAATATTGCCACAGCTGACCCATCCAATTAAACTCAAGTACCTACGATAATGGTGATGAATTGGCACTGAATAATACACATCTTTTAAGTCTATAGTAGTCATGTAACACCCTGTGGATAACAACTCCTTTGCAGTGTTGAAGGTGTCCATTTTGAAATGTCTACACTGGACATATGAATTCAATTTTGTGAGATCCATAATGACTCTACAACCCCCATCTTTCTTTGTCCTGGAGAAAATATTTGACACAAATTGTTGCGGATGATTCACCGTATTTTCAATTACCCCTTTTTTAAATACATTTATAACTTCATCTTTTACCTGAGAATTTTCAGATGCAGAAAACGCCAAAACCCAATTAGGTTTATCCTGTACAGGTGGATCAACTCCTTCCATAAATTCTAATATAGCACCCGACACAGTAGCTAATATAAACCGATCAGATGTTATACAGTACCATTCATCATAAAACGATTGCCATCTACCACCAACCGGAAGTCTACAACAGTTCCCTCTGTGATAGAATAAAGTTTTTATAGCTCAGCAAATAACCGTGACGGTCTCCTTCTCCCAATATATGGATTAACATTGGGCTGTGATGGGTGATAATACCTTCTCACCATACCCCTGCCTCTGCTTGTTCCTGCTCCTGATCAACCCTCTTCTCATCCAGCCAGATTGTCTCCTTTCACCAAATATTAAAAAAAATATGAGGCTGATAATCTTTGCCTCCTCATCAATATCATTAATTTGTTTAGGCAGGTTTTCTCCGAATAAATAATCTGGCGTTTGAACATTGCTTGATTTACACAAACCAGCAAATCTTGGGTGCAGGATGGGCCAAATGGCAATTTATCTCAGACAATTAATCTCAAATTAAGAGTTATAAAACAATGCTAACATGTCTTTTTGGATTTTAGACATAGCATGCCCTTCCAACTGCCTCCCAAAGCAGTAATGCCAGCTACAATGAGCTTGAGGACCCTCCTGTCCTCGCATTGTTAAAGTCATGGGTGTCCAATAGCTGGATTCACTGTCGGCACCCTCAGTGATACACAATTAACTGGTGTTTAATAGAGGCCTGCTGTCTCAATCATGACAGTCTCCTGAAGCTGGTGAGAAACCAAATAATTAATGTTGGCTGCCAGGTTTTCTTCCATGACCTCACCGCTTCCCTGTGGTATAGCAAAGTATTGTGCTATATCTGATACACCTGTAGAATGACTCTTGTGCTGTGGTGGGTATACAAAACCAAAAACACCACCTTCAGGGTCAGTCTCTTGCCGCCCTGGTACTCCTGAGTCTTGCTCAAAGGAGACTTCTTCCAGACCTAAACAAGGCTCTGGAGGTTCACATTCCCATGTTGTAAAGGCACCATATTTGTGATATGGAACCCCCTCAGGGGCTGCCTGGGAATATTCTGGGTCTTTTGACCCTTGGTTAATAATTGTTTGAAGCATTTTTTCCCATTTGGTCCATCCTGAGCCACAGACTCGTTTGCCTGGCCCTGCCTCTTCTTCATCAGATGCATCTGATATTACAGGCCTAGCAGACTTCCTTTTATTTTTCCTTTCCACTGGAGAACCCTCCGTGGCCTGTGGCTGTGGAGCGTCTAAAGGCAGAACTACGGCAGAGTCATCGGCTACCGGTATCGGAACCGGCTCCGTACTAATCTGTGGTCCCGATCTTAATTGTGTTTCCACCCGGGGCGCGCGCTTTCCCCGTGCCGATTGTTTTCACCGTCCATTTTTAAAAACTTCCCAAACTCCTCCTGGCTTTTCCAGCCAGCGTCACGGAGTTTCTGCCCAGGAAGTAATTTCAACCCACTTACCTGCGGGCTTGTTACTCACCACTGGTGGAGCTGCGATCTGCAGCCCGTTCCTACCGACATGCGTCGACGTAATGCCGAGCATGCGCCTGGCGGGGCTTCTTCATGTAGTCACTCACGTGACGCCGAAGTAAAATTCAGGCAACAGATTACATTTTACATTATGACTCTATTTGTAAAGCTAAAGATACCAATTTGGTTTATTAACTGTCAATTTATCCAAAGAACATTTAAAACTTCCTCAGCATTTGTTTCACAATATATTCTTCCAAATCCAGATTGTTAACCAACATCTACAGTTCCTTGTTTCCACATTTTGATTGCTCAATCGCCTCAAAGTATGCCTACTTTGGAAAAGTTCTCCTCCTCTCTGAAATGATGGTTCTGCGAGACCTCTTTCACAGCTCCCTCTCTGAGTATCTACTGCCATGTTTTGTCCTGCCTCTCTCCTCTTCTAGTTTTCTTCTCCCCCTACAATCAGTCTGAAAAAGGGTCTCAACCCGAAACGCCACCTTTCCTGACCGGCTGACTTCAATGAAAGCTTTTCACTATACCTTGGTTCATGTGACAATAAACTAAACTGAAACTCCAGCAATTGTGTTTTTTTGTGCATTAACCAGCATCTGCTGTTCCTTATTTCTACTTCTCCAGATTATTATCAGTCAGCTGCACGATAATTCTGAAATTAAGTGGACTAATTTGTTCCACATTTAATAAATTAGCAGGAAATAAGATTGGGCGAAATTTATCCCCAGTCAGTCGGCCAAAATATGCCAAATTGGCAACACCTTGTCGTTTGCTTCACAATTTGATTTTGTTGACTTCAACAAAATGGATTCCAGCGGCAGAGTACAACATGATGATTTGGCGATCAAGCTGTTCAATGATGATTTTTTTAGGCAAGAGTTTCTGGCAGTACTCCTGCTGCCAGATAGTATTTTAACTGGCATCTGAACAAAATATGATCTAATATCTCAATTTTTCTTTTCCATGCTCATTGTCAACTGTTCATGCTCCAGGCAATAAACATTGCTGTCAATATTCAATTATAAGACGAACTTTTTGTGCTAACTATAGTATCAAAAGCCAATCTGGGATTTGTTTTGGATTCTTTCTCCTTTGAGTGCCGTGACTTACAGCTGACAGGTCTATGGATAGGAAGGAGGGCATTGGCATTAGTTTTGACTTTGCATTGAAAATCTGGTGCCCATGTGTTGGTAGGTATTATTAAATGATCTGGACTTCACTAATCCTTATTGACATTTTTTGCCCTCTTAGTTCTTCTATGTTACACATACATTTTTTGTCAGCTGCAGAATAATAATTTCCCTGGGTGGGAGGTGTCCAACAAAAGACAACAGTTTCTTAAACTTTCTTAAGCCTGATGTCAGGATCTTCAGTCGTTAGAACATTCACCTGAAACATTAACTTTGTAACTCTCCCCTTAGACAGTGGATGACTTCTGAGTAAATCTGGAGCAGCATTGAACTGGAGATATTGGAAGATGTGAAATAATTACAACACCTGATGTGTGTATCCAGCGGGCACAGATATAAATGATCTTTGTATTAGCTGGTCTCATAGGAAAAGGTTACTTGGCCCAACTGGTCTATGCTGAGCATAAATGTCCATCTATGTTGGTTCCATTTTTCATACACCTCTTTCAATCTTTTCCTAACCATATATCTATCAAAGTGTCTTTTGCATATTGTTATGGCACCTACATCAAGCACTTTTCTGGCAGTTCTTTCTGCACCATCCTCTGTGTGAAAAAGCTGAAAACCTTTCCTCTCGTACTTTAACCCAAAGTTGCTAGAGGAATTAGTTGAGGTTGGGACTATCCCAACATTTAAGAAACAGTTAGACAGGTACATGGATAGGGCAGGTTTGGAGGGATATGGGCCAAATGCGGCCTGGTGGGAATAGTGTAGCTGGGACATTGTGGCCGGTGTGGGCAAGTTGGGCCTGTTTCCACGCTGTTCACTCTATAACTTTAGTATTTGATTTCTCAATCCTGTGGAACAATTTATTACCTGCAGGACTGAGTCTTCAGTTTCAGTTGTTCACTTTCTACATTGGAAAAGTTGGATGATATTGCAGGAATAATAACAGAATTTTTGCATCGATGAATTCCAGCCCAGACCTTTTATACTCAATTTAATTTGTTTTAACTGGGAGATACTAGGTTAATTTACAAATCTCTGGGAAGCTGAAGGCAAGTTCCTGTTTTTAGTGAGACAGGTACTGAATATTGCCCAGCAAAATGTATTTTATCCACACCAGATAATGCAGTTTTTGCACACTGATAACGACATGCACATTAAACATGACTTTATTAGCACATTTTTCACATCTCAGTCAGAGTAACGTAAAATTAGTTAATTGATTAAAATCAGTCTGAAGAAGGGCCTCGACCCGAAACGTTACCCATTCCTTCGCTCCAAAGATGCTGCCTGTCCCGCTGAGTTATTCCAGTATTTTGTGTCTATCTAACTTAAAATTAGTTCTTCATAATTATAAAACAAAAATAACTTTGTAACTTTTAATAAGGAAAGTATAACAAGTCCATTGGTCAGTCAGGTCAGGAAACAGCGTCTGTTGTTAATTATGAACATGTATGAATATTGATTTCTCCTACTTCAAGTAACCCTTGCTTTCCCTCTCCCTCTCCCTCTCCTTCCCTCCCCCACCCTAGTTCTCCGACTAGTTTCACTGTCCTCCTGATTCATTTTATTGTTTGTATGCCTCGTTGTCATCTTCCCCTCAGCCAACAATGAACTATTCTACATTTCCTTGATCTGCTTTGATCTGTCCTTTCACACCTTACCCTTCCATTTCTCTAGACTCCCTCTCCCCCGACTCTTGAGTCTGAAGAAGGGTCTCGACCCGATACATTCCTTCTCTCCAGAGATGCTGCCATCAACGAGTTACTCCAGCATTTTGTTTCTATCTTTTGTTAATTATTTTTGCCTGTTAGGTATTGGTTAACATTCCACAGAGTCAGTGAAATCTATTCAACCACTTTCTGCTCATCACACTTCTCTCACTCGAGATGATGGATGCTTTCATACAAGGAATCTGTCGTGGCTTAGCGTACGGATGAATCATTTGCACAGATATAAAAAGCATGATCTCATAAGTCTGACGTATTATGAAAATTTGATGAGGCTTTATTTAAGTATGCCCAAGGACATGGATAATTTGATTAACTTCATAAGTGATAGGTGCAGAATTAGGCCATTCGGCCCATCAAGTCTATTCCAAGTCTAGTAAGGGTGTCAAGGGTTGTGGGAAGAAGGCAGAAGAATCGGGTTGAGGGGGAGAGTTAGATCAGCCATGTTTGAATGGCAGAGTAGACTTGATGTGCCGAATGGCCTAATTCTGCTCCTATCACTTATGAACATGAATTTCACAGAAAATGAAGGTTGTGATAAAAGAAACAACTTTTAACACAGATTATATTTTTTGGTGGGTACACAAAAGGCTGGAGAAACTCAGCGGGTGCGGCAGCATCAAAGGAGCGAAGGAGATAGGTGACGTTTTGGGCCGAAACCCTTCTTCAGACTGAGTTGTTTCTTTCTTCAACAAGTTGTTTCTTTTAACACAACCTTCATTTTCAGTGAAAATCATGTTCATAAGTGATAGGAGCAGAATTAGGCCATTATATTTTTTGGTACCAGCCTCAATACTACAGCTGAACCAGTTCAACAGGTTCCAGGAGCTCAGGTTGTTGAGTCTCAGAAGTAGAACAATCTTCCAAGTGCTCTCAGCTGAGCCACGGCTGACACTTGAGCTGTGCAAGGGAAAAGAGGATCACACTGGTTACATTATGAAATTCTTGTGCAATTATATTGAAGAACTCAGCATGAATTTTGCATTCTTTACTTCATGGAATGTGCTTAGCATGCCAATGCAAGTCAGTATCTTCTATTATAAGCTTTTAATCTCCATTAGGCGCTAAGTGAATCTCTTAATTGCACTTTTTGAAAGGTTTAGTTCCAGTTTCAACACAAGATGTCCATCCTCACTTGACAAGAATGTGGTCAATTTCAGGTATGAGTTGAGAACTGAAGAAGCAGAAAATGCAGTGTCTTGTGTGGATTAAAAAGTGAAGAGAGCATTGCTATTCAAGCTGAGCTGACTCAAAGAATGAATGTAAGCTCATTGCTTTCTACATTCCACCAAGACCACAAGTCAGCATGGCTCAACCAGCCGTCTCCACGAACAGTGTGAGATGTGCATGGGTCAAACTGATAAATGAAAACCCTGCCTGTACATTAGTGGATATAGCTCACTGAATTAACGATGGAAACTTTAACATATTTTTCCTCCATCATATATAAATGACTACACTTGGCATCTGATGATAAATGGCAATGGTTTAACGTAGCTATCTAACAATGCATAAAATCTTTGCTGAAGATGTGCCCAATGAAATATCAGATCTGATGGAGATACTGACATTAAACGTGTGGAAGTTGCTTTATAGCAGTCATTATGTCAATGTGTTCATTCCTCATTTAGCAGAGTATCTCAGTAAATTAAGGGTTTAACCAACCCATGTTTCAGGATTCAAATTGGCAGACAACTTTGGTTGTCAAAACTTGCAGCAGGATCCTGATTATTTGGATAGGTGGTCTGAGGAATGGTTGGTTATACAGAGAAATGTGAGGTGCTGCATTTTGGGAAGCCCAACATGGGCATGACCTACACAGCAAATGGTAGGGGTGTGTTGTCAAGCATAGGGATCGAGGAGTGCAGGTGCATGGTTCCTTGAAGGCGGAGTCGCAGGTAGTTAAGGTGGTCAAACAGGCTATCGGCGCATTGGCCTTCATCAGTCAGAGTATTGCGTATAGAAGTTGGGAGGTCATGTTGCAGTTGAGTAAGACGTTGGTGAGGGTGCATTTAGAGTATTGCGTTCAGTTCTGGGCACCATGTTATAGGATAGATGCTGTCAAGCTGGAAAGAGTGCAGAGAAGATTTATGAGTATGTTGTCAGGACTCGAGGGGCTAAGCTTTAAGGAGAGGTTGAGCAGGCTAGGGCTGCTGGGAGCGCAGGAGCATGAAGGGTGATCTAATAGAGGTGTACAAAATCATGAGAGTAATAGATCGGGTAGACGCACAGAGTCTCTTGCCCAGAGTAGGGGAATTGAGAACCAGATTTAAGGTGACGGGGTGAAGAATTAAAAAGAATCTGAGGGGTAACTTTTTCACGGTGTATGGAACAAGCTGCTGGAGGAGGTAGTCGAGGTATTATTGCAACGTTCAGGAAGCATATAGACAGGTACATGGATAGGACAGGTTTAGAGGGATGTGGGCCAAACGGCGGCAGGTGGGACTAGTGTAGATGGAACACGTTGGTCAGTGTGGGCAAGTTGGGCCGAAGAGCCTGTTTGAATGCTGTATGAGTCAAAGACATATTTGGCAAATAATACAAAAAAAACTAAATCAAAAAGGTAGCAAAGATAATATATGGTCGCAGAATGTTCCACTTATATTTCCCATTGTACCGAACGTATATCGGGGTTGGAACCTGAAGGTTGAACTTTGTGGCGTAGAGGATCAGTGAGATCCTGCAACGTGCCAGGATTATGAGAGTGTGCCAAGATAAACTCCGCTACTGCTGAGAAAAGGTTAGAAGTTAACAGAGAACAGTGCAGCATGGGAACAGGCCCTTCAACCCACGGTGAACTTGATGCCAAGTTAATTTCTGTTGTATATATATGAACCCATCAATCAAATCTGCTGAGATTTTCCCTCCTCACCTCCAAATTTTTAGAAAGGACAGTAACTCGCATGGAGGCGGTGTCTTCATCGGAGTTAATACCATTCCTTGTTTTGAATTAACTGATTTAGACAGCGACTCTGACCAAATCTGGTGTCAAGCTACACTCCAGGGTCAGTCGTTACAGATCGGAAGCTTTTACCGACCACCTGACATGAAAACGGAGTCTCTTTTAGATCTTGGATCAAACATCTCCAAAATTATCGCCTCGTCACGCTCTCCACTTCAACAATCAACAATCAACAATCAGTTTTATTCGTCACACTGCACATAAAGTGCAAGTTAAATGAATTTGCCAGCGGCTTCAAGTTGGTGTAGGCCACAGGCCGGCGGTCGGAGATTTAAAGTTATCATCCTGGTGGGCGATTTCAATGTCCCAGGTGTAGATTGGGCTGATGCCACACAAAGCAAACCAAAAGGGGCTCTCCAGGAAGCTCTAGCTGACCTTACTCTGGAAATCACCTGTCCCAAAAAGTCACTTTCCCTACCAGGCGTGATGAGACAAGTGGCACCAAAAATACTTTAGATGTATTGTTCACTTTGCATCCAGATTTAATTTCAGAAGTTTCATCATGTGCTGGAATCAGCGATCATTATATTATCGAAGCAAAACTGCACACAAAGCTTAAAGTTCCTTCAAAACCACCGCGTAAAATTTCCCTCTGGAGAAAAGTGAACAGTGAGGAATTTAAAGACTTAGTAAAAAAACTGGGAAAAGATTTCTTCAACCGGCAACCAGATGAAAGATCCGTAAAAGACAACTGGGTGTGGCTGAGAGACTCTTTAAATAATATTGTTACAAATCATATTCCTCAAAAACCCATTAAGGGCCGTATGCATCCTCCTTGGTTTCCGGCAAAACTGAAACGTCTCTGCAGTAAGAAAGAGAAGTTTTATAAAGAAAGGGGTACAAAACTGGATTGGGACAATTTTACTAGAGTGCGAAAGCAAGTCGATCGTGCTATTAGGAGTGCTCATAAACAACATGTTTCTTCTATTCTTGGGGTGAGCAACCCAAGGCTTTTTGGAGATATGTGAAATCCAGATGGACAGACAACACTGGTGTCCAGATACTTAAAGTGAACAACTGTCTCATCACTGAGGACCAGACGAAAGCAGAAGCTCTTGCGAACCAATTCCAACACGTTTTCACCCGGGAAGATATGGAGCCTTCACCATTTCCAGATCTACCGCCCAGCCCGTATGTTGATATGCCTGCTATTAAAATTGAGGTTGAAGGTGTCAAGAAGTTATTGCTCAACATCAATACACCAAAAGCAATTGGACCAGACCAGATGCAGAATCAAGCCCTCAAGGTCACGGCCGAAGAACTGGCTCCAGTTTTACAGTTCATTTTTCAACAGTCGCTTGACTCAGGTGATGTTCCACTGGATTGTAGGAAGGCTAACATCACTCCTCTCTTTCAAAAGGGTTCAACCACCAACCCGGCAAATTATCGTCCTGTTTCATTAACAAGTACTTGCTGCAAATTGCTGGAGCATTTAATTGATAGTAATCTGATGAGACACGTGAGCAAACGTATAATTCTTGCTGACAGCCAACATGCATTTAGGAGGCATAGATCATGTGAGTTTCAGCTTATCCTGACGACAAATGACCTGGCCAAGCACCTTGACAGTAACGTCATCACGGATTTAGTAGTGCTGGGCTTTTCTAAAGCATTTGATGTCATCCCACACCAGAGACTGCTTCGGAAGCTTGACTTCTATGATATTTGTTCCAAAACGAAACGATGGATTTCCAGTTTCCTGACAAAATGTCTTCAGCGCGTGTGTGTGAACGGAAAGAGCTCCGATTGGTGTCCAGTGTTGAGTGGTACACCTCAGGACACAGTACTTGGCCCACATCTGTTTTTGCTTTACATAAATGACATCCATGAAAATACCGCAAGCACGACCAGACTATTCGCTGATGATTGTTTGCTGTACCGTCCAATTAAGTCAGCTGATGATGAAGATGCTCTCCAAAAGGATCTCGATACAATGGTTGAGTGGTCACAACAATGGGGCATGCAGTTCAACCCGTCCAAATGTGAAACCATGCGTGTCACCAGAAAGAGGAAACCAGGTGAAACATCTTACAATATACTTGGTGCCACCCTTGAAGAATCCAAACAAACCAAGTATCTTAGCATTAAATTGCAGAACGATTGCATTGGAATGGTCAGACACATCATGCAACAGTGAAAGCAACAGGTGTCCTAAACTTCCTGAGACGCAACTTTCATCATTGTTCAACTTCTGTCAAGGGGAAGCTATACTTCACCCTCGTTAGACCTCATTTAGACTACGCAGTTGCAGCTTAGGACCCATACACAAATAAAATATTTCTTCCATCGAACGTGTCCAAAGTCAGGCAGCTCGATTTGTTACTAATACCTATGAGAGAGAAGCAAGTGTTACCAAACTTCTGAATTCACTGGGGTGGAACCCTCTCCAAGACAGACGTGAAGCTCACCATTTGACCTGTTTTTACAAAATGTTAAATGGCCAGCTCGACACAGATTACAAAACCTACACCAAATCCAAACCAATTAGGAGCAGACGAGGGCATTCGATCCAATTTGAGATTCCAGCTACCAAGAAAATCGTGTACAGCAATTCATTCTTCCCCCGCACAATTAAAGCATGGAATAGTCTTCACCCTACTATAGTTACCCAAGCAGATGCAACTAAATTTAAGGTAGCTCTTTCTTCCCCAAAACTCTTTCTGGCTTAAGTCCTCCCTCCACCACCTCCAGTTTAATTTCCATTTGGAATATTTTGGAGGACCAAGAAACCAAGAACCAAGAACCATATCCTTTCATTCCCTGCATATCCATGTGCCTATCTAAAAGCCTCTGAAACACCACTATTGTGTCTGCCTCTGCCACCACCCCTGACAGCAATTTCCAGGCACCCACCACTCTATGTAAATAAAACCTGTTCACTCTCCTTTAAACTGTATTGTCTGGCTTGGGAAGGGGGAGGAGGTCGTTCTGTGGCTTGCTCCTCTTTTGTTATAAGGTAGCACTCTATCCAAATGTATTTTCAGCTACTGCAGCTATACCTGCTTCATGACCAGTGAGTCTGGGGTGTCAACGTTCTTTAAGGACTTTACTTGCTATTCCCCCTTCACACCATTTTCTTAATTGCTAAAATAATTTGTCCAATTCAATCCCCAATATTTTGTCCCTTCCACAAATCCCAATCACTGATGTTGTTTCCCATGATTTCCCAATCCTTGATGTCGTGACTGCCCAATGAGTCACTAACCACAATGTCCCCAACCTATTTAAGGTCGCCACCACCAATGAAAACTCCATTTGTCTTTCCACATATACTGCACTATTTATTGAGTAGCTCTCATGCTTTCTGTGTTATTTCAACTTTCCAGCATGTTCAATGTTTTTGCCCTTTGGATTAACTCGCTCAGCTCTAATGATGAAAATGACAGGTGACTATTTTAGATCTCTACGATGCAAACTATAAAAGGGTTGAAAAGCATGTTACCTTTAAGGGACAAAAGAAGGCAAAGGCCAGGGAACATTAACATAGAAAATAGGTGCAGGAGTAGGCCATTCGACCCTTTGAGCCAGCACCGCCATTCAATAAGGTCATCCAAAATCATTCAAAATCAGTACTTCATTCTTGCTTTCTCCCCATATCCCTTGTTTCCTTCAGCCCCAAGAGCTAAATCTAACTCTCTCTTGAAAACATTCAGTGAATTGGCTTTCACTGCCTTCAGTGGCAGAGAATTCCGCAGATTCACAACTCTCTGGGAGAAAATATTTTTCCTCATCTCAGTCCTAAATGGCCAACCTCTTACTCTTAAACTGTGACCCCTGATTCTGGACTCCCCAAACATCTGGAACATTTTTCCTGCATCTAGCCTGTCCAATCCCTTAACAATTTTCTGAAGAAGGGTCTCAACCAGAAACGTCGCCTATCTCCTTCGCTCCTTAGATGCTGCTGCACCCGCTGAGTTTCTCCAGCTTTTTCTGTAACCCTTAACAATTTTATATGTTTTTATAAGATCCCTCTCATTCTTCTAAATTTGAGTGAATACAAGCCCAGTCGACCCATTTTTTTATCATATGTCAATCCCGCCATCTTGGGAATTAACCTGGTGAACCTACGCTGCACTCCCTCAATAGCAAGAATGTCCTTCCTCAAATTAGGAGAACAAAATGAATACGTCAGCGAGTCTTGAGTCATGAGATGTGCATTGCTCTGCAGTATCAGCTGTAACACTTAACCTTAAATGATCACTCCGTTCAAACAGAATCAGGATCAAGATCAAGTCTGAAGAGGGATCTCAACCCAAAACGTCACCCATTATTTCTCTCCTTTTCTGTCCTGCTGAGTTACTCCAGCATTTTGTGCCTACCTTTGATTTAAACCAGCATCTGCAGTTCTTTCCTATTCAAGATCATTATCAGTTGATACACAGGCATTTGATTACAGCCTGTTTGTCAATTGTTTTGACATCTATTTCAAATAGCCAGTATTTTAAACCTTAATAGTTATTTTGTCTTGCAAATGCTATATGACATTAAAAGATTATAATATTCTGTCAAAAATATCATAGTAATTATTTTTCAAAATCTGTAAAAAAAAAACTCAAGATAAAACAGTGAAGATTAATAATATGTTGAATGGAACTTTGAGCTCTTTATTGGAAAGCAACAATTTTAGTGACTATGACTAATTTTGTGGCAGGTCCACAAATGTTTTGTTCTTGACTTGCTACTGGGAGATTTAGTAGCGCACAAATCCCAAGGATTGAGTGTGCCATGTTCAACAAAAGACCTTTGTTTCTCACATTCTTGCCATAGAAGGGAGTACAAAGTAATCTGGAGAGTTTGGATTAGTTTAGTTTAGAGATACAGCGTGCAAAGCGACCCTTCGGCCCACCGAGCCCTCACTGACCAGCGATCGCCTGTACACTAGTTCTATCCTACACATTTGGGGGCAATTTACAGAAGCCAATTAAACTACAAACCTTTAAAAAAGAACTTCAAATGCTGGAAAAATCGAAGGTAGACAAAAATGCTGGAGAAACTCAGAGAGTGAGGCAGCATCTATGGAGCGAAGGAATGGGCGATGTATTGGGTCGAGACCCTTCTTCAGACTTATGCTGGGGGGGGGGGGGGGAGGGGAACCACAACCAGAGAGCAGTGCTGAACTACTATCTACCTCATTGGGGACCCTCGGACTATCCTTGATCGGACTTTGCTGGCTTTACCTTTCACTAAACTTTATTCCCTTATCATGTATCTGTACAATATAAATGGCTCGATTGTAATCATGTATTGTCTTTCCGCTGACTGGTTAGCACGCATCAAAAGCTTTTCACTGTACCCCAGAACATGTGACAAAAAATAAACTGAACTGAGAGACCATTTTTCCTGGACAGTTCCTCACATATATAAATCCAACCACCACTAGATGGCTACACAAAAAGCTGGAGAAACTCAGCGGGTGCAGCAGCATCTAAGGAGTGAAGGAGATAGGCGACGTTTCGGGTCGAGACCCTTCTTCAGACAGAAGTCTGAAGAAGGGTCTCGACCCGAAACGTCGCCTATCTCCTTCACTCCTTAGATGCTGCTGCAACCGCTGAGTTTCTCCAGCTTTTTGTGTAACCCTCGATTCTCCAGCATCTGCAGTTCCTTCTTTAACACCACTAGATGGCATTCGTACATCAGTGTTTGTGCGAGGAAAGACATGTGGTCTCCCTATTTTACTGTAAATCTGTCCCAAAGCAGTCTGTCTGTACCGCAGTACCATGCCTGCACGGTTAAAGTGATTGAATGGAATGGCACCACCATCGTGGTTCATTCTTGCCCCATTTCAGTACAGGATTCCACTTGGCCAGAGGAACGTGGTGGGGAGACCTGATTAGTTCCAGGCTCGTGGACCACGAGTCATCAGCTTACCTGTTTTCAATTCATGTGCTAGCACTAAAATTCATGGCGGGAAGACGTCATAGTACTACTGTACTCAGTCTGCAAATAGAATTAGGGTGTTAGCATTTATTCTTATTCACAAAGAAATTAAATTCACAGGAATCAAGTGTTTTATACTGAATTGGCCCCCAGTGTCCTGAATTGTTAGAGTGATACAGAATGGAAACAGGCCCTTCGGCCAACTTGTCCACATCGGCCAAAATGTCCCAACTACACCAGTCCCACCTGCCATCATTTAGTCCATATCCCTCCATGCCTGTCCTATCCGTATACCTGTCTAACTGCTTCTTAAATGTTGGGAAAGTCTCTGCCTCAACTACCTTCTCTGGCAGCATGTTCCATGCACCCACCACCGTTTGTGTGAAAAAGTTACCCCTCAGATTCCTATTAAATCTTTTCCCCTGCACCGTAAACATAAGTAGTACCCTTGCACTCGCTGTTGCATCGTTGTTATAAATCATTAGAAGGAAAAGAATAAGATTAGATCCTTCACCTTCAGTCTCGTTGTTGAGTTCACACTCATACATACGTTCATAAGTACTAGGAGCATAATTAGGCCATTCGGCCCATCTTGAATGATGAGCAGAAATTCCCATTGCAAATATTAAAAACATTAAAAGAGCAGTGGAATTTAGCAGGGGATCTTATAGAAACATGTAAAATTCTTTTATAGGATTGGACAGGCTAGATGCAGGAAAAAAATATATATGTTGGGGTAGTCCAGAACCAAGGGTTACAGTTTAAGAATAACAGGTAGGTCATTTAGGACTGAGATGAGGAAAAACTTTTTCACCCAGAGAGTTATGAATCAGTGGAATTCTCTGCCCCAGAAGGCAGTGGAGACCAATTCACTGGATGTTTTCAAGAGAGAGTTAGAATTAGGAATCAAGGGATATGGGGAAAAAGCTGGAACAGGGTACCAATTGCAGATGATCAGCCTAACTCAGCGGTAGTAATTCAGAAGAAGGGTCTCGACCCAAACCGTCACCCATTCCTTCTCTCCAGAGATGCTGCTTGCCCGTTGAATTACTCCAGCACTTTGTGTCTAACTTTGATATAAGCCAGCATCTGCAGTTCCTTTCTACACTTAATATTGTGGAAAGCTGTTCATTGTATTGTTCAGAAAGTAAAGAAATAGACAGCTACGTGTATAAACAGAGCTGGAAAATGTAGGTGGGATGGATTAATAGCTGTGGGATCCTTTCTCCGTAGAGGCTGAGATGCTTCAGTTTAGTGTTCCCCCCCACAGATGGCAGCACTCCCTCAGTTCAGCATTCGACAGCCATCTGAAGAAGGGTCTTGACCCGAAATATCACCCATTCTATTTTTCCAGAGATGCTGCCTGTCCCACTGAGTTACTCCAGCTTTTTGTGTCTATCTTCGGTTTAAACCAGCATCTGCAGTTCCTTCCTACACATCTTAGATTATGTTCCAGGTTCTGATGCCATCAGACAGACACAAAATGATGGAGTAACTCAGTGGGTCAGGCAGTATCTCTGGAGAAAAGGAAAAGGTGACATTCTGGGTTGAGACCATCAGTGTCACCAGAGGCTATTGGATAAAGAACCTGGAAACCAGCCAGTGAGATAAGATAAAGTCAAGATATTTGGTCCTAAGGGGCACCACTATTTAGACTTTAGAGATACTGGAATCAGGCCCTTCAGCCCACTGAGCCTGTGCTGACCAGCGATCACCCCATATATAGCACTATCCTACACACTAGCATCAATTAATAATTTACAAAAGCCAATTAACCTACAAACCTGTACGTCTTTGGAGTGTGGGAGGAAACCAGAGAAAACCCACGCGGGTCATGGGGAGAACCTAAAACCGTACAGACAGCATCTGTAGTCAGGATCGAACCTGGGTCTCCTAGCGCTGTAGTGCAGCAACACTACTGCTGCGCCACTGCACTGCCCTATTAGCTAGGTCCTCATTGACAACTATCACTGAGTAATAAAGTCTCTATATACAGTGAATGCCTGCTACCTTTCTGATTCCCCATCACGGGCATTTCTGGCTTCCTGCCATTAAACATATAATAATAGGATCTGTTTAATATTTTAGAATGATGGACCAGTTTCATAAGATATTATTGAACATGATATCCTGTATAATTGCATTTAATTATAAACTTATGATTTCCACCAGTGAGGTGGAAACATATAACAGGTGCATGGGCACTTCATTGGCTTCAAGCCCCTCCATACAGCTGTTCAAGCCAAACGTCTACACCCCTCTCTCTCACTCCCTTGTCAACTAGGGACTGCCAGTGACACATGCATTTTAGAAAAGTATACAGTTATGGGCCCATTCAGGGAGATAGCATACCTCAATTTTGGGCACCATATCTGAGGATGGGTATGCTTGCTCTGAAGAGGGTCCAGATGAGGTTTACAAGAATGATCCCAGGAATGAGTAGGTTAACCTATGATGAGTGATTGTCGGTACTGGGCCTGTACTCACTGGAGATTAGAAGAATGAGGGGGGACCTCATTGAAACGTACAGAATAGTGAAAGTCTTGGATAGAGTGGATGTGGAGAGGATGTTTCCACTAGTGGGAAAGTCTAGGAGTATAGGTCATAGCCTCAGAATTAAAGGACGCTCTTTTAGGAAGGAGATGAGGAGAAATTTCTTTAGTCAGAGGGAGGTGAATCTGTGGAATTCTTTGCCACGGAAGGCTGTGGAGGCCAAGTCAGTGGATATTTTAAAGGCAGAAATAAATAGATTCTTGATTAGTACGCGTGTCAGAGGTTATAGGGAGAAGGCAAGAGAATGGGGTTAGGAGGGAAAGATAGATCAGCCATGATTGAATGGCGTAGACTTGATGGGCCGAATGGCCTAATTCTACTCTTATCATTTAGGATCTTTTGACCAACACCCAAACAACGGCATCAAAACAAAATCCTCACGCAACAAGTGAGTTAAAGTATAAAAGTCGATTAGCACCACATCTATATCGTCCTCAGCCAGGAAAATAAATCTAAATTGGATGTAAATTGTTGCACTAGAGTCATATAGCGTGGAAAGAGGCTCTTCAGCCTAATGAAGGAAAAATGTTCACGATGTTGAGGGAGTCCATTTAGGACTGAGTTGAGGAAAAACCTTTTCACCCAGAGAGTTGTGAATCTGGGAAATTCTCTGCCACAGAAGGCAGTGGAGGCCAATTCACTGGATGTTTTCAAGAGAGAGTTAGATTTAGTTCTTAGGGCTAACGGAATCAAGGGATACGGGGAGAAAGCAGGAACGGGGTATTTGTTTACTGCATTAAATTGGGTCTTGAGAGGAGCAACATCTTTGTTTCTTTGTGTTGGAAGGAAATGCAGTTGCTGGTTTACACCGAAGATAGACATACAAAGCTGGAGTAACTCTGGGACAAGCAGCATTTCTGAAGAGAAGTAATGGGTGACGTTTCGGGCCGAGACCCTTCTTCGGACTGATTTGATGATTCTCTTATTTTACAGCAACATGCTCAAAGTATTAGTGGAAGACTGGCTTGCAATCAATGTTGAAGACTCAAATTTCCTTGAAACAATCTGTTTTCTTCTGAAAATCTGGTGAGCTGACAATGTGTCAAGGAGAGAGAGGAAATGGACTAAAAAAAGACCAAACGCAAAGAGAAAGAAACAATATCTTGCAAACGTCAAGTCTGAAGAAGGGTCTCAACCTGAAACGTCACCCATTCCTTCTCTCCAGAGATGCCCAGTTACTGCAGCTTTTTGTGTCAGTCCTCAGTTTAAACCAGCATCTGCAGTTCCTTCCTTCACAAAGTTGAAAACATTATCACATAACCTTGGATTAAATAACTGTTATATAAACAAGTGGGAACAGACAACAAATCAGCTTTGAAACTGCTTCATTGTTTCCATACTTCTTAAAGCACTTGCTGCAAGCTTATATACAGGAAATATACAGGAAAATTAGTCAGCAAGAGGAACAAAAAGAAAGGAAAAGAGTGTTGTTCAGGAAAAGCCTTGTGTTGATGTTGGAGCACTTGTTACTCTGTTGATTTAAACACCACTTGAGGTTTTTAAATCCTCTGGTTGAAAACCACAGGATTGCCCTCGACATGGAAATGGACCTGAATGTTAGCACAGGCAGTGAGACCTCTGCTGCTGTTTACTGCAGTGGAGAGAGAAACCCATGTCATCTGGGCAGGGGTCACAGTGGTGATGTGGCAGCCGATATTTGCCTTGTACTAGAGTGGCATGCAGCATGGCGCAGCGGTAGAGTTACTGCCTCACGGTGCCAGACACTGCGGATCAATCCTCATTATATGGGCTGTCTGTACGGAGTTTGCACGATCTCCTTTTGACCACGTGGATTTTCTCCGGCTGCTCCGGTTTCCTCCCACATTCTAAAGATGTGCAGGCTTGTAGGTTAATTGGCTTCTGTAAATTGCCCCTAGTGTGTCAGACACGAAAGTGGGATAATGTAGAAGTAGTTGATGGATGATCGTCATGGACTCAGTGGCATGAAGAGCCTGCTTCCACGCTGTATCTCTAAAACTCCAAACTAAAGACTGGGATCAGCATTGCAACTCAGCTATGACCGGGTTATCAATCTCAGAACTTTAGGAGCTGGGTTATTCATTTCTAACCCCACTGTCCAAATAATCAAAATGTTATTCAACTGCTTTTCTTGTCAGTTGAATTCTTAAGGTAGGCAGGGGAGGAGGTAGGGAGAAATGGATGCGAGAATAGAAACAGTAGTATCACGTGGCACATTGCAACAAATGACTGGACCATTAAAGAATGCCAGCATACATTAGCCACATGCAAGTGACAGACTGACTGTGGTCATTAAAGGAAGTTGACCACATTCCTTCATTTTTTAAATATTTACCTACTTACTTTTCAACAGCCATTATGGATTCTTCATCAACAACTATTTCTGGCAAGGAATGTTGAGTCCCGGCAGTCCATTGTGTAAAAAATAATTCTTCATTCTTTAGTGATGACGTTCAATTGATACTCCATTTTCTCAATGGTCATTAGAAATATATTCCACTTCTTCATTATTTTGAGCACCTTGACCACATCTTTACAATTCTGATCTCATGGAGGGCTCCAGTTTCTCGTCCCAGCCAACCGCTTTATATTTTGTATTATTCTAAAGAATCTCTTCTCTGCTCTCTTTGTTAACTGTGACATTTACACAGTGTCTGAAGCTGTGCTATTGATAATCAGTTTAACCAGGAGTAGAGCAACTTTGCATGGAAGCAAGGAATCCGTCTGTTCATTTATTGCCAGTATGCTTGTTGTCTTGTGCATGAAGGAACTGCAGATGCTCGTTTAAAGTGAAGATAGACACAAAATGCTGGAGTAACTCAGTGGGACAGGCAGCATCTCTGGAGAGAAGGAATGGGTGATGTTTCGGGTCGAGGCCCTTCTTCAGACTGAGACACGGGGAAAGGGAAACGAGAGATATAGATGGTGACATAGACAGATACAGATGAATGAAAGATATGTGAAAAAGTAACGATGATAAAGGAAACAGGCCATTGTTAGCACTTTTTCTCCAGCAAAAAATTCTCCCTATACGAAACATGCAAAATCCATCTGCAGCGAGGTCTTCAACCTTACTGCTCTGATACTTGGAGATTCTGGAACAAGGAACTGCAGATGCTGGTTTACAATTTCTCCTGGGCCAATTCTCAAACTACATTCCTTGTCCTGACCAAGATTTGAGGCCTCTTGTGACCTCCAGCACACTTTTGCACATCTGTCGGGGATGCTTGTTCTGAAATACCAGCGTCAGGGTCACTCTCGGCTTCCTGGCCTCTGAACCATGCTAGTCGCCGCTGCTGATCTCTGCCTCATGCCAGAGATTGCTGTGTGCTGGAAGGAACTGCAGATGCTGGTTTAAACCATAGATAGACACAAAGTGCTGGAGTAATACTATAAATTATGGAGAACAGAGATTTTGGGGTCTCAATATTTTTAAAAATCACCCAAAGCTTTACAATATGTCCCACAAGTGATGACTGATTTGCCAATGAAATGTTGTCTACAATCGCAAGCGATCTGGGATATAAAGTGATGGTAGTTACAATATAATAGCCTAAAACACTGTCTAGGTGACATTATTTCTGAGTGACATTAACTCATCACTTTGTGTCTTTCCTTGGTAAACCAGTATCTGCAGTTCCTTGTTTCTATATTCTGTACTCTTGTTTTATTTTTCCTTTGCACTACCTGTTTTTGAGTTTTGTTTATTGTCACGTGTCCCAAGGTGCAGTGAAAAGCTTTTGTTGCGTGCTAACCAGTCAGCGGAAAGACAATACATGATTACAACCGAGTCATCCACGGTGCAGATACATGATAACGGGGATAACATGAGTGACATTTAGTGCAAGATAAAGCCAATAAAGTCTGATTAAATAGTCAGAGGGCCTCCCTTGAAGTAGATAGTAGCTCAGGACTGCTCTCTGGTTGTGGTAGGATGGTTCAGTTGCCTGATTACAATTGGGAAGAAACTGTCCCTGAATCTGGAGGTGTGCGTTTTCACACTTCTATACCTTTTGCCTCATACTGTATAATCTGCCTGGATGGTAACGCAAAACAAAGTGCACTAGATCTTGGTGCATGCTATAACGCAACAATTAAGGGCAGCACGGGTGACGCAGCGGTAGAGTTCCTGCCTTGTAGTGCCAGAGACCCGGGTTCAATCCTGACTATGGGTGCTGTCTGTATGGAGTTTGTACGTTCTCTCCATGACCGCCTACGTTTTCTCCGAGATCTTCGGTATCCTCCCACACTCCAAAGACATACAGGTCTGTAGGTTAATTGGCTTGGTATAAATGTAAAAAATATTGTCCTTAGTGTGGGATAGTGTTACTATGCGGGCAACGCTGGTCAGTGCGGACTCGGTGGGCCGAAGGGCCTGTTTCTGCGCTGTATCGCTAAAACTAATACAACTAAAATAATAAACCAATACTATTGTACTTCCAAGTCTCTGGAGTGAGATTTGAACCCGAACTCTATGACTCATGAGGCACCGATCCGTGAAAGCCATTGCATGCATTGCAGTGAAGTCAGTCAGTGAACATCACGTATCTGACTTCACTGCTACAACATGGAAGGCATGGCTGCAATTTAGAAGAATGAGAAGGGATACTATAGAAACATACAAAATTGATGCAGGAAGAAATGTCCAGAACCAGGAGTCACAGTTAAGAATAAGAAGTAGGCCATCTCCACTGAGATGGAGAAAAACATTTTCACCCAGAGGGTTGTGAATTTGTGGAATTCTCTTCCAAAGAAGGCAGTGGAGGCCAATTCACTGGATGTTTTGAAGAGAGAGTTAGATTTAGCTCTTAGGGCTAACAGAATCAAGGGATATGGGGAGAAAGCAGGAACGGGATACTGATTTTGGATGATGAGCTGTGATCATATTGATTGGCGGTGCTGGCTCAAAGGGCCGAATGGCCCACCCCTGCACCGATTTTCTTTGTTCTGTGGAAGGATGGAAACATAGTTAATAAAACCGTACATTTGGACTGGAGAAAGAAGTCGAAACTGGCGAACAAAGGATTGTTCAAATTTCAAGTTGAATTGCTTGGAAGAAACTCTTGGAGGAACAGCAGCAGATCCATTGCATGGTGCAGTTACAGCACCAGTTTCAATGTGCTTTACAATTTCACTTTTCCATGAAACCCCTTGGAAAAAGTGAATTAGAGGTTAATTTTATTGCTTGCTCAGCACCTATTGAAGTCATTTTGTGACAAACTTTTTAAACAGTGTTCCAAAACTCCTCAGATAATTTGAAATGTGAGTATTTTGTTCCTTGGTATCAGTGACTTTAATGAATGCGAAGAACTTGAAGCGATGCCATGGCAATTAAAAAGAATGACTCATGCGAGGGAGATTTCCTCATTATTTTCACAGCAGTTAGCAGCTTAATTACAGTGAAGTTGTTAGAACTGGATGGAGTGGGCTGCGGAGAGGTGAGGACACCTGTGTCCAACACAGTCACTGAGTTTGATGGGTCCAGATGTCTTTTTACTGTAGAGGAGGGAGCTTGGACTTGCTAGAGAAGATTTGTACTTACGTAGTTCCATTTATGGTTCCAAGATGACTCAAAGCTCTTTACAACCCATGATGCACTTTACTAGCTTAAAAAATGGTAATGCAGGAAGCATTTCAGCAAAGTTGTGTGTATTGAGATCAGAGAAAACAACTATGATGATATGCTGATGAAATGATTTGGTTTACACACAAAATGCTGGAGTAACTCAGCGGGACAGGCAGCATCTCTGGAAAGAAGGAATGGGTGACCCTTCTTCAGATTCGACCCACATCTCGGCCCGAAATGTCACCCATTCCTTCTGACCAGAGACGCTGCCTGACCCTACCTATACAGTAGTAATCCCTTACTTGGTTATAGCGGACACTCGACAATAGTGGACACCAGTCCCCTCCCTATAGTTCGTTGTTACAAAGGTTTGCTGTCATGCTGACAACAAGACAAGCGACAAGAGACATTTATTTGTCACATGTACCAATTGGAACAGTGAAATGTGTGGTCACCATACAGCAATAGAATAAAAACGAGCACAGAACACGATAGTCTTTAACATAGACATCCCCACACAGCTGAAGCAAAGTTTCCTACTGTGAGGGAAGGCACCAAAGTTCAGTCCTCCTCCTCTGTTGTCCTCTGTTGTTCACCCGTGGTCGGGGGGCTCCCGAACCCTTCGCTGTCGCCGCTACGGGCAGCCCAGTGTTCAGGCCCGCTCGCCAGATGATGGAACTCCGACGCCGGAACGGGAGAACATTCTCAGCGGCTTGGACTTCTGGACCGGCCACTTCCTACCGGAGACCGCGTTTTCCGAAGTCCACAGGCCTTGAGTGTTCCCATTTGCACCGTGAGCGCTCAAGTGAAGATTGTGGGTGGAGCTGCAGAGGTCTGATTGATGCCAGTAGAGCAGGCACTGATGGTGTGTGCCTGGTGATGGTACCAGATGTACAGCTGAAGCAGGGGAAACGTTAGATGTGTGCGATGATCTACATTGAAGTGCCTGATTGAATTCTTTAATGTGCTGCTATAGAAACACCGAAAATAGGTGCAGGAGTATGCCATTTGGCCCTTCAAGCCAGCAGGGCCATCAATATGATCATGGCTGATCATCCAAAATTAGTACCCCGTTCCTGCTTTCTCCCCATATCACTTGATTCGGTTAAGCTAAAGCTAAAGCTAAAATTGAAAACAGCCAGGTAGCTTTTTCACACTAAGGGTGCTGGGTGTGTGGAATGAGCTGCTAGAGGAGGTAGTTGAGGCTGGGACTACCCCAAAGCTTAAGAAACATTTAGACAGGTACATGGATAGGACAGTTTTAGAGGGATATGGGCCAAACACAGGCAGTTGGGATTAGTGTAGATGGGACATGTTGGCCAGTGTGGGCAAGTTGGTCCAAAGGACTTGTTTCCACGCTGTATCATTCTATGACTCTGACTCTGTATAGCTCAGTTTGCAGATTTGGAGATCATCTAAAATTATTATTATAAAGGATGGCACGGTGGCACAGCAGTAGAGTTGCTGCCTTACAGCGCCAGAGTCCCAGGTTCAATCCTAACCTCGGGTGCTGGCTGGATGGAATTTGTTCGTTCTCCCCATAACCGCGTAGATTTTCTATGGGTGGTGCTTCAATTCCTGTCACATCCCAAAATGTACAGGTTTGTAGGTTAATTGGCTTCAGTAAAGATTGTAATTTGTCCCTAGGGTATAGGATAGTGCTAGTGTACAGAGATCGCTGGTGGTCATGAACTTGGTGGGCCAATGGGCCTGGTGCCACGCTGTATGTCTAAACTCTAAACTCTAATACCTTAAATATTAGTACTGCTCATGTTCTTTGGATAAGTAAAGTCCAAGTTACCATGTCAGATACGTTGCACAGGTGATGTTATTTTCCTGCCTGACACTAAATTCTTGAAAAGACTAAATTCTGCGTTTAACAGGCATTCAAGAGGAAAGGATTCATTGGCGCAGATGGATGTGGAGACCAAGAATGATAGGATCAGAAAAGGTATTAAAAGTTACGGGGAAATGGGGTTGAGAGGGAAAAATAGATCGGCCAACTAAACCTTTGTTTAGTTTATTATTGTCACATGTACCGAGGGACAGTCAAAAGCTTTTTGTTGCGTGCCATCCAGTCAAAGAAAAGATTCTACATGATTACAATCAAGCCATCCACAGTATACACATAAAGGATAAAGGGTACAGCGTTTAGCGCATGATAAAGATCGATAAAGTCCAATTAAAGATAGTTCAATAGTCTCCAATGAGGCAGATGTGAGTTCAGACGGCACTCCAGCTGATGAGAGCACATGGTTCACTTGCCTGATAGCAGCTGGGAAGAAACTGTCCCTGATTCTGGAGTATTTAGTGTATTTTCCATAGGTAGAATGTGGCAATTCCGCTGGTGATATTTTTCCTGGATTCATGAGAATTGTGAGTGTAAACAGGCCCATTAAAGTAGCAGCCAAGGCAGCAATGAGCCAGCTGACCTTTTAAAGGAGGCAGTGGCAGCATGACAATTGGTTTCAGTGAGCTCCGTGACATCTGGCTTTCTTCACACTGTCAGCTGCACTTACAGTGTTTCTACACTCCCGCACGCTCTTAGATTCCTCTATGTAAAGCATATTAAATACTGTATGGGAAGGTACTGCAGATGCTGGTTTACACTGAAGATAGACACAAAGTGCTAGAGTAACTCAGCGGGCCAGGCAACATCTCTGGAGAGAATGAATGGATAACGTTTCAGGTCGAGACCATCCTTCAGACTCTGTTTTACTATTTATTACTGTTTAAAACACTGATCAATACACTGGCAGCACAACAAAAGTCAATATGTTAAACAGGATGTTCTTCCTGGATGGTAATGAGGCATTTTGTGCATTTCAGATGGTGTTTGCAATGAGATGGTGGTGACTCCTTATTTTACCCCACAGCCCAGTGAGTTGAAGATAGAAACAAAGAACTGAAGATAGACACCAAATGCTGGAGTAACTTAGCAGGTCAGACAGCATCTGTGGAGAGAAGGAATAGGTTGACGTTTCAGGTCGAGACCCTGAAGACGGGTCACCCATTCCTTTTCTCCATAGATGCTGTCTGACCTGCTGAGTTACTCCAGCTTTTTGTGTCTATCTTCGGTTTTAACCAGCATCTGCAGTTCCTTCCTACTGAGAACTGTAGATGTTGATTAATACACAAAAGGACACAAAGTGCTGGAGTAACTCAGCAGGGTCAGGCAGCATCTCTGGAGAACATGGACAAGTGACGTTTTGGGTCTTTAGACTTTAGAGATACAGCACGGAAATATGCACTTTGGCAAACCGAGTCCATGCCAAGCAGCGATCACCAACCTACACACAAGGGACAATTTACAATTTTACCAAAGCCAATGAACCTGCAAGCCTGTACATCTTAGAAGTGCGGGAAGAAACTGGAGCACCCAGAGAAAGCTCACACAGACACAGGGAGAACATACAAACTCCATACAGACAGTACCGTAGTCAGGCTAGGATAGACTGGCAAATTATACTTAAAGGGTTGATGGTGGAGAAGCAATGGCAAAGATTTAAAGACCGCATGGATGAACTCCAAAAATTGTTCATCCCTGTCTGGCGAAAAGATAAAACGGGGAAGGCGGCTCAACCGTGACTAATGTGGGAAATCAAGGATAGTAGTAAATCCAAGGAAAAGGCATATAAGTGTGGTCAGAGGAAGCAGCAAACCAGAGGACTGGGAGAAATTTAGAACTCAACAGAGGACGACAAAGGGGAATGAAGAGCATGAAAGACAGCTTGCGGGGAATATAAAAACTAAAAGCTTCTTTAGATTTATAAAAGGGAAAATATTAGTGAAGGTCGCTTACAATCAGTGACAGTGCCAGAGACCTGGTTCGATTCTGATCACCGGGGTACTGTCTGCATGGAGTTTGTATTTTCTCCCCGTGACCTGCGTGGGTTTTCTCCGGGGAGCTCAAGTTTTCTCCCTCATCAAAGACGTGCAGGTTTGTAGGTAAATTGGCTTGCTATAATTATAAATTGTCCCTAGTGTGTGTAGGATATTGCAAGTGTACGGGGATCGCTGGATGGCACAGACTCGGTGGGCCGAAGGGCCTGTTTCTGCGCTGTATCTCTAAACTAAACTGAAGTATGAGCCAAGATAAGTCTCTGAAGAGGGATTTTACCCCCAGTGTACAGACTCACAGATGAGAGTGCAGCTGAACCAAGGGAGCAATGTTAGTAGGAGAGCTTCCCCCGTAACTATCCCTATTAAAATGTTAACATGTAGTTTTTATGTACATCTGTGAAAACATTAAAACCACATGGAACTTCCAGGAGCAAACCTTGCCCGTGTCAGGCATGTCTTCATCATAACACATGAAGAGTAATGGCCATCTTCAAGCTCATGGAAACATTAGTCACCTTGGTTGGGATCTGACCCTGTAGTCCTACAAGACAAACTCCAGGAAGATATAAACTTTCAATGACTAACTGATGGAGGAGCAAGATAATTATAGAACCCTGAACGCCAGCTCTGAATCGGCCGAGATCATCAAAAAAAGGGAAAAAACTCCAAAAAAACTACGAACTCCAACTAAACTCTGAACTACGAACTACCCTTGGTTGCACTGGAGACTTTGGGCCTTGTTTGGATTTTGTAAAATATTGTTTTTATTAATTTATTTAATTGTAAGAATTTCACTGTTCCATTTCGGTACTTATGACAACAAAACACACTAGTATTTGGCATTATGTTCAGCACAGACATGGTGGGCCGAAGGGCCTGGTCCTGTACTGGACTGTTCTATGTAACATTGCCTGCTTGCTTGCCTGCAATCAGAAAAGGATTTATGTGTATGTTACTGGGTCTGAAGGATTGGATCTGGGTCTGAATTGGAAGGGTCTGAAGAAGGATTTCGGCCCGAAACTTTGCCTATTTCCTTTGCACCATGGATGCTGCTGCACCCGCTGAGTTTCTCCTGCATTTTTGTCGACCTTCTGAAGGATTGGAATTGTATGGAACGGGTGGACAGGCTGTCCGTCCATTCCGTAACATTCCATCCTCACCTCCTGTCAAAGCAGTTCACCGCCACCATCACTTTATTGAGGGCAATTAAAAGTTAGTTTTGTTTATTATTGTCACTTGTACCGAGAAACAGTGAAAAACTTTTGTTTGTGTGCTATCCAGTCAAGTAAAGACTATTCATGATTACAATCAAGCCATGCACAGGGCACAGATGAAGGACAAAGGGTACAACATTTAGTGCAAAGTAAAGTCCAATAGATTCTGATTAAAGATAGTTCAAAAATCTCCAATGAGTAGCAATGTTACAACATTTTGAGATTTAAAAAATCAAGTCTGCAATTTATCCCATCAGATAAAGCATAAAAAGAAGTTTAATTTGACACCTAATTCACTTTCATATCTTCAGTATTAAAAAAGTTAGGGCCATTTTCATACTCGGAAATTAGCAACTTGCTTCCTATTGCTTTTCTATTGACTTAACACAAAAGTTGTGATCGAGGACAGTCAAAAGCCCATAACTTCCTTAAAAATTAAGAGAACTGAAAGAAATTTTCAGTTATTATAGATTGAAGTATTCTGAAACAAATATGAAACAATCTTACTTGGATGACCTGAAATTAAAGCATATAATTAGTTAGTTACCCAATTGTAGCCAATTACAAAATTCACTTACTAGATCTAAACATCTATCCATTTCTTATGAAAAAATTAAAAAAAAATTTAAAGCCTAAGTGTCCAATTAACAGTCACACAATAATTCACAATATAACATGATTTTTAAATGTAATTGTCATTAATTTATAGGCCAAATTGAAGGAATTCAGTGTTTAATGCCTGTAAATTAATGGCCATTTTAAACAGCTTGCGAGTGGGATTTTCTGGAACGCGATGTATTTGAACGTTGCGGTTGCGGTGAATTTAAACCCAAAATACTGCCAGTCATATGGGGACTAAATCACCGTTTCGCAACATGAAATATTGATTAAAGTCCCCTAAAAAAGCAAGTTTATATGTAAAAATAAACAGCTTTCACTTACCTGTCCCCTACGTAAAATCGGTCCCCGTTGTCGGCGTTCACGGCATTAGGAGCTCATTTTTATTTTACTGCAGCGCTGAAGTAGTCGGGCTATTTATTTTAAAAAACGGACTTACCAGCAGTCGGAAAGCATCTCCAGAAATAGTTTGCACTCCGACAACAGGAAGCTCCGGATGGCAAGGGGAAAACCGCATTTTAACCCCACCACCCCCTTAAAGGCGCCAAAGTCGCGCACACGGCCAGTGACAGAACTGCAGCACCGCTAAAGGTAAGTTTTGTAACATACCTACAATGAGGATGGGACCGCTCGCTAGTTGATGAGAGGATGGTTCTGTTGCTGTTAATAGCTGGGAAGAAACTTTTCCTGAATCTGGAGGCGTGAGTTTTCACCCTTGTACCTCGTGCGTGGGCCCTAAATGCTGGCCTTGTCTCCAATGCCTACAGGTTATGAGTGAATTTAATTAGAGAATGAATCCTAGACTTACGTTGATTATAATGCCAAACAAAATTGGGCTAGGATCACTGTACAATGGAGCTGAGTAGTTGCCAATTGGGATATCAGTTCAAATAAATTGTAGCACTTTCTCAGGTATAGTTTAGTTTAGTTTAGATAAGAGATACAGCAGGGAAACAGGCCCTTCAGCCCACCAAGACCACACCGACCAGTAGGGTCCCCGCACACTAGGGACAATTTACAATCATACCAGTTAGTCTACAAACTTACACGTCTTTGGTGTGTGGGATGAAACCGGAGCACCTGGAGAAAACCTACGTGAGTCAAGGGGAGAAAGTACAACCTCCGTACAGACAGCATCAGTCGTCAGGATCGAACCTGGCGCTGTGAGGCAGCAACTCTACCTCTGCTACCATGTCACCATTTGGTGAAAAGCTAATCGAGAACCTTTGGTACCTCAACAGCAGAAGCAAAATCATATCCAACTGGTGCCTGAGGGGAGATGCATTTCACAACAATTCCCAAGTGTAATGTTTCCAATCACCATTAATCACTGACGACATTGTGGAGCAGTGCGTGTCAATTGAGGAGACACACATGATACTACTTTGGGCAAGACAAGATCATGTACAAACGCATCTACAGTTATTCTGGCAACGTCCTAATGTTCTATCCGACAACAACATGCTCATTATCGTTTCGTCAATATAATGCTCCTTAATTTGACACAGCTGTGGATTGCTATTAATAATACCTTCCTATAGCTCAGGTCCACAAGCCCTGGCAACATCCTTGTAAATCTGTTCTGCACTTGTTCCAGCTTAGTGCCTTCCTTGCTATAGTAGGCTGACCAAAACTGAACACCAGATTCCAAATACGGCCGGCCTCATCAACATCTTGTACATTTTTGACTCTGGTTTAGTTTAGAGACACAGTGTGGGAACAGGCCCTTCAGCCCACAGATTTGTGCTGACCAGCGATCTCCCATACACTGGTACTATGCTACACACCAGGGGCAATATACAAAAGCCAATTCAACTACAAACCTGCACATCTTTGGTCTGCACATCAGGCAACTGAACCACCTTAATAACATCTAGAGAGCGGTCCTGAACTACTATCGACCTTATTGGAGACCGTCGGACTATCTTTGATTGGACTTTACTGGCTTTACCTTGCACTGGCTTTACCTTGCACTTATTCCCTTATCATGTATCTGTCCTCTGTGAATGGCTCGATTGTAATCATGTATTGTCTTTCTGCTGACTGGTCAGCACGCAACAAAAGCTTTTCACTGTACCTCGGTACACGTGACAATAAACTGAAACTGAATCCATACTCAACACCCTGACTGATGAAAGTTAACGTAGCAGAAACCTTCTTCGCCGCCCACATGCATAGAGAGATGTTGCATTTCAGAAGGTGGCTGTCCCCCCGTTTAGTTTAGTTTAGTTTAGAGATACAGCACGGAAGCAGGTCCTTCGGCCCACTGAGTCCGCGCCGACCAGCGATCCCCGCACATTAACACTATCCTACACACACTAGGGACATTGAAACATATAAGATTGTTAAGGGCTTGGACACACTAGAGGCAGGAAACATGTTTCCGATGTTGGGGGAGTCCAGAACCAGGGGCCACAGTTTAAGGACAAGGAGTAAGCCATTTAGGACGGCGACGAGGAACCACTTTCACAGAGAGTGGTGATTCTGTGAAATTCTCTGCCTCAGAGGGCGGTGGAGGCAGGTTCTCTGGATGCTTTCAAGAGCTATTTAGGGCTCTTGAAGATAGTGGAGTCAGGGGATATGGGGAGAAGGCAGGAACAGGGTACTGATTGGGGATGATCAGCCATGATCATATTGAATGGCGGTGCTGGCTCGAAGGGCCAAATGGCCTACTCCTGCACCTATTGTCTATTATCTAATTTACAATTTTACCGAAGCGAATTAATCTATAAACTTGTACTTCTTTGGAGTGTGGGAGGAAACTGGAGCTCCCGGAGAAAACCCACACAGGTCACGGGGAAAACATACAAACTCCGTACAGACAGCATTGGTTATCAGGATCGAACCTGGGTCTCCGGCGCTAAGGCAGCTACTCTACTGCTGCGCCACCGTGCCGCACCATGTGCAGAGAGGTAGCATGGTGGAGGTGGAGGAGAGAACATCGCAATCGCAGGAGCAGAAACAAGACCCCTCCTCTCCGGAAACTCATCATCAGCACCGCTTCATCAAGAGCAGCCCGGCGCCTGCACCAGCCATTTGGTTGTTGTCAGGGCATCAAACATCAAGCAATAAATACCGCCGTTCCCAGTGACTGCTCCATCCCAGGAATAAATCGTCATTAAGGTGGCAATGCAATAATGTGTAACTCCACCGCTTGACCTTGTTGTGCACGCTCTCACTGTATGTATTAGCACAGTGTTAACTTGCTTGTGTATATGCTAATATCGGCAGCTCCAATTTATCCCCTGGGAATTCAGAGCTATTTATATTCAATTACTGGTTACAGAGGGACAAGGAGAAGTAGACTTTCACAAGCATGCACTGTTCCAGATAGAACAGTATTACCCTCTTGCACAGCTTATAATTTGACCTCAAGATGTACTCTATTCTTTTGTAAATGTATCCCAAAGGATTTAAAGTATTAAAAAAATTTGGCCCAGAGAAGCTTGGTCCTTTCAGTATTCTATCCCCCAGAGATCTGTATATAAAGTTTATCCTGAACTGTTACAGCAGCAAGACAGTGAGCCAATATTGCAGACTGAATTCAAGGATTGTATTAAAATATGTCAGTTACACCGTACAGCTTTGATTAACGTTCATTTTAGATCAGAAGCAGGCTCTGGACAGAGCCGCTTGCTAATTCTGGCTGGATACTTTCATGGAGGTTGCAAAGTAGAGCTTCCCACATCCAACCACCCAGCACACTCAAGCAGTCTCCTCAACACATCTCCGACAATCAGAGGGTGGTGAATCTGTGCAATGCTTTGCCACAGAAGGCTGTGGAGGCCAGGTCAGTGGATATGTTTAAGAGATAGATAGATTTTTGATTGTAGTATGTGGGAGACACAAGAGACTGCAGACGCTGGGATCTTGAGCTAAAAAAGCAAAGTGTACTTCTTGCTGCCGGATGGTGGTGGTGGCACAGTCGAGAAGAGGGAGGTTGCTTCAAAGTGATGGAGTCTGCATCAATCACATAGTCAGAGTGTGATTCTTGTATTCTAAACCAAGGAAGAGTTCAGGGCAAACATTAGCAACTTGCAGAAAGCATGATTAGATTAATTTAGAAGTACAGCACGGAAACAGGCCCTTCAGCCCACCAAGTCCGCACCGACCAGCTATCCCCACATATTAACTCTGTCCTACACACATTAAGGACAATTTTAATTTTTTTACATTTAGATCATGACTCACAAACCTGTACATCTTTGGAGGTTGGGTGGAAACCGAAGATCTTGGAGAAAACCCACGCAGGTCACGCGGAGAACGTACAAACTCCGTACAGACAGCACCCATAGTCAGGATCGAACCCGGATTTCTGCTGCTGTACGCCATAAGGCAGCAACTCTACCACTGCGCCACCATGCCACCAATGTGTACCCATCCAAACTTGGGAATGCATTTCTTCAGATGATTGGCAGAGTGAGTTCAAATTCATCTAAAGTTAAAGAGTAAAGAATGTCTAAAGTTAAAGAACAGCTTGACAGGGAAGTACAGACAGCGATGATTGGCTGTACTGATGGGTGAGGGTCTCATTGAGCAACTGCTGAAGTAAGTTGCCAGTGGATTAGTAATACAGGAGCCACTAATCCAGACTATCGCAATTCACATTCCATCAAAGCAGATTAAGGATTTAGAATCAGTTTAAGAACTTGGAAAGTACAGTCTTGACCTGAAGCATCACCCATTCCTTCTCTCCAGAGATGCTGCCTGTCTCGCTGAGTAACTCCAGCATGTTGTGTATATCTTGGGTAGGGGAGGGATGGAGAGAGGGGGAAAGCAGGGTTACTTGAAATTAGAGAAATCAATATTCATACCACTGGGTTGTAAGCTGCCCACGTGAAATATGTTTGCTCTACCATATCAGTCATGACACGCAGGATGGGATCATGTCAGATATATGCCGATTCCAAACATATCATCATGGTATCGCATCAACTGTATCAAATTGTATTTATAACAGTTATCAAATTCTACTTCTCAATTAGATGAAAGCTATCTGGCCCAAGACACAAAAGAACTTATAATATGTTGATAAACGCCAATCCCACTCACCCTTTGACTACTGACATACCTGAGCAGATACAGTTACAATGGAGAGTTTTCTGTCATATATAATTTGGTAACCAAAGACCTTATGAGAATTATAGAGCAGTAATTGTAGGATTTGCATGTGACGGAAACTTGCTATCGACTTCTGTGCCATGCGATCGGATTAATAGTTTGAATTCCCTTGCATGTTTCCATTATCTTTTAGATGCACTGGACAATTTTGAAGCTGCTTTTCTTGCCAATTAGATAATTAGATCCCATGATAACCTCTGTACTGTTGCTAGTTTGTTCTCTGAACTTCGACTAAGTACTTCTGAACAGTTGAAATCTTCACGCCTCCGGAACTCTGAATTTAGTTTAGTTTAGGGAGTTTAGAGATACAGCGCGGAAACAGGCTCTTCGACCCACTGAGTCCACACCAGTAATTCAAACTAGTAATCCAGTCTCATGGCATAGAATTAAATTCCAATAATTAATAATAAACCTGGATTAAAGATGTTCTTAACACTATTGCAACCACCAGGATGAATGAAAAAGGATCTCGGCCCAAAGCATCACCTATTCCCTTTCCCCAGAGATGCTGCCTGACCCGCTGAGTTACCCCAGCACTTTGTGCCTATCTGGTTCTTGCAGGGAATGGTACCTAGGTACAATGAACTGCTTTGTTTGCATAACAACCCAGTAAAATCATACAGCAGACCTCACCTCAGCAGTACACAAGTGTCGCCACGTTTCTGGCTACCGAACAGGCAACATCCAGATCCTGCAAATCAATGAAAGAAAGGTCTGTGAAAATTATGACATTTGAAGTAAATGCTCATAAATAATTAAAATGTATAACTTCAAAACAAATTGAAGGTACATAAAGTTATTTAATGGAAGTGGAGGAGGGCAGTCACAGATTCAGTGTCCCTAACCCATTAGTAGATCTCTGCTTTTGATAGCACATGTGCACCTCCCCACAGCTTGTAGCTATTGTTCCATTCTGAGCCACTTGCATTGGTCAGGGATCTCCGCCCACTGTTTTAAACTACATTCAATCCATCCATTTGCAGGTGCAGCATGCTCAAGTTGCAGCTAGAAATGTCGAGGCAACATGTAGCCACTGAGTGGGGTTCAGGTTCTCAAATCACCCATGTGGTAGTTTGCTTTCTACTTATGCCAATGGCAATGTGAAGAACAAAGGGGACCCGGCTTGAAGAGACCACTGTGAGGGACGTGAGAACAAGGGGGGGACCCGGAGTGGGGGGGGGGGGGGGGGGGGGGAGCACTATAGTTTAGAATCCTCTGTCCAGGGGACAAGCCTGCGTTCGTTTGTGTGTTTGTTCGTTCGTTCCGGTGAAGGCGCTGTGCGCACGGCAGCCGGCCAATAGTCGCTTGTCTTTTTATTTTTGTTTTCACTTGTAATTTCAAGTTTTCGTGTACCTTGTGTGTTGTGACTGTCGGCAAACCAATTTCACTCTGGGGATTAATAAAGTTTTATCGTATCGTATTGTAATTCTGCAATGACAAAGCAGAGGAAGTCATAACAAGAGTGTAATGCAGATTGGAGACCCTTGGACTATCTTGAATTGGTGTTTACAATAGACAATAGGTGCAGGAGTAGGCCATTCGGCCCTTCGAGCCAGCAACACCATTCAATGTGACCATGGCTGATCATCCACAATCAGTACCCCGTTCCTGCCTTCTCCCCATATCCCTGACTCCACTATCTTCAAGAGCCCTATCTAGCTCTTGAAAGTATCCAGTGAACCGGCCTCCACCGCCCTCTGAGGCAGAGAATTCCACTGACTCACAACTCTGTGTGAAAAAGTGTTTCCTTGTCTCCGTTCTAAATAACTTACCCCTTATTCTTAAACCGAAGATAGGTTTATTGGACTTTATCTTGCCCTAAACGTTAATCTCTTTATCCTTTATCTTTACACTGTGGACGGCTCAATTGTAATCATGTATCGTCTTCTGACTGGATAAAACACAACAAAAAGCTTTTCACTGTACCTCAGTACACTTGACAATAAACTAAACTCAACTAAACTAAAACGATTGTGAGGTTCAGTGCCTAGTAGTTATTGTCAAAGCCCACCAATAATCATGTAGAAACTAGGAACTGCAGATCCTGGCAAATACACAGAAGGACACAAAGTGGTGTTGTAACTCGGTGGGCAAGGCAACATCTCTGGAGAACATGGATTGGTGATGTTACGGACCGAGGCCCTTCTTCATACTGCAAACCTGAAGAAAGGTCTTGACCTGATATGCCACCTATCCATGTTCTTCAGAGATGCTGCCTGACCCATTGAGTTGCTCCAGCATTTTGTGTCTGTCTTTGGTGTAAACCAGCATCTGCAATTCCTTCCAACACACCATGATTAGTGAGGCCCATCCTGGGCAAAGGAAACAACCGCAGTGAATCACGTTGAGATAATGGAAAGGGTGCACGTGAAAAATAATCTTCTAACGTCATTTATAATAATTAGTTTTACAAACAGGAACCAAAAGCAGAATGCAAATTATCTAATTGCATATCCACTTCCAGTGTCTGGCTTATCATATGTCCAACATAGTCACTCTCAAAATATGACTAACCCGTTTGTAGTGCACTCTGGCATCAGCTAGCCTTTGATTAAGTCATATTTTCCAATCTGGTTGGCTGAGCTTGGACAAGTCACATTCTGGTGATAGATCCCATTCAATTCCATTCCAACAATAAGATACATTCAAGTGGGATGAGTCAGGTTTGTGAGGAGGCAGGATCTAAACAGGGAAAGTATTTTCTTTCCATTTTGGGTGATTGAAGGTATAACTCTGCCAGTGACATGGTCCAAGAGAGACATTCTGCATTCTTAAAGTTAGAAAGAGTTATGTTCTCATTGGGTTTTAGAGACTGAGGATGATGTCATGGTGTAAGTCATAATGTACTGACAAAGGACTCAGATGGCAAAAGTCACACGTTGTCTTAGTCTCACCACAACTGATCTCAAAATTCAATTTGCTTATGTGTACTCACCAAAAATGTACAATCCGTCCCTTGTGGCTTTGCTGAAATCTGTATTTTCAGAGGGAAACAGATAAATGTGTGCCCCAACATTCCTTAATCACCTGAATCTTCTGCCCTGTTTTTCTCTTGTCCATCACAATTCCAGCATTTGGTGAATCTTATTGTATATTGTTCCCAATGTGGACATTACTATGTTAGTGGACCGGATGGTCAGCTTCCCATTCCTTCTCTCCAGAGATGCTGCCTGTCCCTGGAGAGAAGGAATGGGTGACGTTTCAGGTCGAGACTCCTCTGCAGTCTGAAGAAGAGTCTCGACCTGAAACGTCATCCATTCCCTCCCTCCAAAGATGCTGCCTGTCCCGCTGAGTTACTCCAGCATTTGGTGTCTATCTTCGGTGTAAACCAGCATCTGCAGTTCCTTCCTACACCTTTGGTCAGTGTACGTGTGCATACATTGACTCTGTGGCCTCATGACCAGCATTGCTTAGACTACTGTCAGTGTAGTGTGTCCTTTTTCAGGATATCACCCTCGGCACTTCTTCAGCTGATCAAAGCATGTGTAACTGAGATGTTATGTGCAAGTGAAGTCATGTCTCACATTTCTGAAATATTGGAAATGGTAGCATCATAACAATATCACTTGGACCACAGATCTGGTCTAATACTTTAGAAAACGTGGTCCAAGTTTCTAAATGTGAATACCATTTCATCAAATCTGGAAATAGGTTGTTGTGAATAATAATGAAACTGAAGCTGTGACGCAGCTCGGAGATTACAACAGGTTTACTGAAATCATTTGGGGGCAAGACTCCTTCACACACTGATCTGGTTGACTTTTAAGCCCATTATTAATTCTGCAGTTGTTGCAAACAGCTGCCAATGGTTAAAGAACACTCTCTTTGGAACCTCCCCAGTGCCACCCTCATTTTGATAAAATCTGACCAAGTGCTTCCATGCTGTGGATAGACTCAGACGGACAAGTTATTGAGCGGTGAAATCATCTCCTACCAGTATCCCTCTGCATCTCAGACAGAGTGTCAGTCAGGAAGGTCGCCTTGCATGTGTAAAATTCCCATTTTCCTTGGGCTGAAAATTACCTTAGTTCCAAACATTTGGAAAAATTCCCTTAAGTCCTAAAATGTTGGTCATCCCTGTTTTAGTTCAAGGTTTCAAGGTCAGTTTATGGTCACATGTACCAATTAAGGTACAGTGAAATTCAAATTGCCATGGAGCCACACTAAAACAAAAGCAACAAGACATGCAACTACATAAAAGTTACCATAAACATCCACCACAGCAGATTCCCCATGTTCCTCACTGTGATGGAAAGCAATAAAGTCCGAACTTCTTCCTCTTTTATTCTCCCGCGGTCGAACCATCCGTAGTCGGGGCGATCAAAGCTCCCGCAGCCAGTGGAAGCCCCTGGGTTCGGGCGATCAAAGCTCCCGCAGCCAGTGGAAGCCCCTGGGTTCGGGCGTTCAAAGCTCCCGCAGCCAGTGGAAGCCCCTGGGTTCGGGCGTTCAAAGCTCCCGCAGCCAGTGGAAGCCCCTGGGTTCGGGCGATCAAAGCTCCCGCAGCCAGTGGAAGCCCCTGGGTTCGGGCGTTCAAAGCTCCCGCAGCCAGTGGAAGCCCCTGGGTTCGGGCGATCAAAGCTCCCGCAGCCAGTGGAAGCCCCTGGGTTCGGGCGTTCAAAGCTCCCACCCCACCCCCCCCCCCCCTCTCGTTCCCTCCTCTCCCTTCAGAAAACACATTCCAATGTCTGCTTGAAATGACCTCGAAATCCCTAAAAGATTATTCCTTTTCCGAAGCAAACTGATTGCGGGGAATGTTGAAGAAACATGATTTGGACATTAGTTTTTACTTTTAGTTCAGTTTAGAGATACAGCGTGGAAACAGGCCCTTCGGCCCGCGGCGACCAGGCAAGCACATCATACAACTTCATCTATGCCCTGTCTTGCTGTGTCGCCACTTTCAGGGAACCTTATAATTGTACACAAAGATACACACAAAAAGCTGGAGTAACTCAGTGGGACAGGCAGCAACTCTGGAGAGAAGGAATGGGTGAGGTTTTAGATCAAGACCTTTCTTCAGACCCCCCCCCTCCCCCCAATATCTCCCTGTTCAACAGCACTCCCTGCCATTTACTGTGTATGTCCTGGCCTGGTTTAACTTCTCAATAATGCATCACTGTTCACTTATTAAATTCCACCGCCATTCCTTTGCCCATTTTCCCAGTTGATCAATATAGTCATACAGCATGGAAACAGGCCCTTTGGCCCATGCTGACCCGGGTTCGATCCTGACTACAGGTACTGTCTGTACGGAGTTTGTCCGTACTCCCTGTGACCATACGGATTTCAGTGCTGCCAACATTGGGTGAGAGTTGGGAGTGAGAAATTGCGAGAGACCAAGCCTGAGGGAGCGGAGCGACGGGGGGGGGGGGGGGAGGGGGGAGGGTGTGGGAGGAGGGTCTCCCTCCCATTGGTACGGAACGTTTGCATTTTTCAGCTTGAAATTGTGCAATATGGTGCACACTGTATTCATATGGTGCATATTAGTGTATTCATGTATGGATATCAGGTTATAATCAAACACTTGGCCCACGCTGACCAACCTGGGTCTCACTGCATACCTGGTACTACTCCTGACCCTGACTCCAGTTGCATACCTTCTCTCATTCCTGTCCCTGAGTCCAGCCTTACACCTGGCCCCCTTTACTACCCTGATCATAGCTGCTTACCTGCTCAGGTTTCCAGTGCTGAACACACCCCTGGTCTCAGCTTTGACTGCACAAGTCATATTGTCAGTGCAGAGAGCCTAGCCCCTCTGCACTGACAATATATCTGGCCCACACATAAAGCCCCATATCTGACCCCCTGGACTTAACCTATTACGTTCAATCCCACAGGTGCTTATCAAATGCAGTAATCCTTTATGGGGCACTTCACAGACCAAATTATGGATAACAACATTTGCTACATTCATTGGCTTCCATATTATCTAACATGCTAGTTACTTTGTCAAAGAAGTCATCAATTGGTTGAACACAATTCCCATCCATAAAATTATACTCACTCGGTATTATGTTACCATTTGTTAAGGGCTTGGACACGCCAGAGGCAGGAAACATGTTCCCAATGTTGGGGGAGTCCAGAACCAGGGGCTCTCCCCCTCTCTCCCACCCTCCCTCTCTCTCCCCCCCTCCCCCCTCTCTCTCTCTCCCTCTCACTCTCTGTCCACACACTCTCTCCCCACTCTCTCCCTCCCCCTCTCTCTACTCTCTCTCCCATCTCACTCTCCGCCTTGCTCTCTCCCCTCTCTCCCTCCCTCTCTCTCTCTCCTCTCCCCTCCTGCTCTCTCCCCTCTCTCTCTCTCCCTCTCTCTCACCTCCCTCACATCACTCTCCCCCTTGCTCTCTCCCCTCTCTATCTCCTCTTTCTCTTTGCCCCCCCTCTCTTCCCCTCATTTCCCTCTTTCCCCCTCTCTCCCTCTTCCCCTTCTCTCCCTCTTCCCCCTCTCTCTCTTCCCCCTTTCTTCCCTCTCTCTTCTCTCTCTCTTCCTCTTTCCCCCCTCTCACTCTCCCTCTCCCTATTTCTCCTCTCTCCCTATCTCTCATTCCTACCTATCTCTCTCTCTCCCCCCCTCCCTCTTCTCTCTCCCCCTGTCTCCTTCCCCTCTCTCTCACGGCCTCCCTTGGAGAGTCTCTGTCCCTTCAGCACAGAGACTCTCACGGCAGCGGCGCAACGCTTCCGACGCCTCCCACGGCCTGGGACTCTTGAACTGGGGCGGCTCCATGTCCGTAGATGCAGCGAGCAACTCGCCCGCCCCGCAAACACTGGCCAGCCCCGCAAACACTGGCCAGCCCCGCAAACACTGGCCAGCCCCGCAAACACTGGCCAGCCCCGCAAACACTCGCCAGCCCCGCAAACACTGGCCAGCCCCGCAAACACTGGCCAGCCCCGCAAACACTGGCCAGCCCCGCAAACACTGGCCAGCCCCGCAAACACTGGCCAGCCCCGCAAACACTGGCCAGCCCCGCAAACACTGGCCAGCCCCGCAAACACTGGCCAGCCCCGCAAACACTGGCCAGCCCCGCATACACTGGCCAGCCCCGCAAACACTGGCCAGCCCCGCAAACACTGGCCAGCCCCGCAAACACTGGCCAGCCCCGCAAACACTCGCCAGCCCCGCAAACACTCGCCAGCCCCGCAAACACTCGCCAGCCCCGCAAACACAGGCCAGCCCCGGCAAACACTGGCCAGCCCCGGCAAACACTGGCCAGCCCCGGCAAACACTGGCCAGCCCCGGCAAACACTGGCCAGCCCCGGCAAACACTGGCCAGCCCCGCAAACACTGGCCAGCCCCGCAAACACTCGCCAGCCCCGCAAACACTGGCCAGCCCCGCAAACACTGGCCAGCCCCGCAAACACTGGCCAGCCCCGCAAACACTGGCCAGCCCCGCAAACACTGGCCAGCCCCGCAAACACTGGCCAGCCCCGCAAACACTGGCCCGCCCCGCAAACACTGGCCAGCCCCGCAAACACTGGCCAGCCCCGCAAACACTGGCCAGCCCCGCAATCACTGGCCAGCCCCGCAAACACTGGCCAGCCCCGCAAACACTGGCCAGCCCCGCAAACACTGGCCAGCCCCGCAAACACTGGCCAGCCCCGCAAACACTGGCCAGCGCCGCAATCACTCGCCAGCCCCGCAAACACTCGCCAGCCCCGCAAACACTCGCCAGCCCCGGCAAACACTGGCCAGCCCCGCAAACACTGGCCAGCCCCGCAAACACTGGCCAGCCCCGCAAACACTGGCCAGCCCCGCAAACACTGGCCAGCCCCGCAAACACTGGCCAGCCCCGCAAACACTGGCCAGCCCCGCAAACACTGACCAGCCCCGCAAACACTGACCAGCCCCGCAAACACTGGCCAGCCCCGCAAACACTGGCCAGCCCCGCAAACACTGGCCAGCCCCGCAAACACTGGCCAGCCCCGCAAACACTGGCCAGCCCCGCAAACACTGGCCAGCCCCGCAAACACTGGCCAGCCCCGCAAACACTGGCCAGCCCCGCAAACACTGGCCAGCCCCGGCAAACACTGGCCAGCCCCGGCAAACACTGGCCCCACAAACACTGGCCAGCCCCGCAAACACTGGCCAGCCCCGCAAACACTGGCCAGCCCCGCAAACACTGGCCAGCCCCGCAAACACTGGCCAGCCCCGCAAACACTGGCCAGCGCCGCAAACACTGGCCAGCCCCGCAAACACTGGCCAGCCCCGCAAACACTGGCCAGCCCCGCAAACACTGGCCAGCCCCGCAAACACTGGCCAGCGCTGCAAACACTGGCCAGCCCCGCAAACACTGCCCAGCCTCGCAAACACTGGCCAGCGCTGCAAACACTGGCCAGCCCCGCAAACACTGGCCCCACAAACACTCGCCAGCCCCGCAAACACTGGCCAGCCCCGCAAACACTGCCCAGCCCCGCAAACACTGGCCAGCCCCGCAAACACTGGCCAGCCCCGCAAACACTGGCCAGCCCCGCAAACACTGGCCAGCGCTGCAAACACTGGCCAGCCCCGCAAACTCTGGCCAGCCCCGCAAACACTGGCCAGCCCCGCAAACACTGGCCAGCCCCGCAAACACTGGCCAGCGCTGCAAACACTGGCCAGCGCTGGCAACCCGCATCTGTCTCCGCTGCTGCTTGTGCTTCCATCCCTCCCTCTGCCCCGGCTCTCCAACACCCGCGGCCCATGCAGTTTATCTGAGTTTTGAATTTTTCGTTGATCACAGAATTTCTCACCACAGAGAGTGAGAAATTTGTGATCAGCGTGAGGGCGTGAGAATATCTCGAAATGAGTGAGTCTCACGCTCAAAGCGTGAGAGTTGGCAGCCCTGGGATTTTCTCCAGGCGCTCCGGTTTTCTCCCGCATTAACCTGTAGGTTTGTAGGTTAATCGGTTGCAGTAAATTGTCCCCAGTGTGTAGGACTAGAACTGGTGTATGGATGATCGTTGGTCAGTACAGACTTGGTGGGCCAAAGGGCTGTTCCAACCCAGTATGTCCAAACTAACCTAAACTGAGCTAAACTAGAGTCAAGTTACATTGGCCAAATAACCTATCAACCTGCACGCCTTTGGCACGAGGGAGGACACTGGAGCACCATGGGAAGTCTATGCAGTCACAAGGTAAACATAGACAATAGGTGCAGGAGTAGGCCATTCAGCCCTTCGAGCAGCACCGCCAATCAATATGATCATGGTTGATCATCCACAATCAGTGCCCGGTTCTTGCTATTTCCCCAAATCCCCTGATTCTGTTAGCCCGAAGAGCTAAATCTAAGTCTCTCTTGAAAACATCCAGCAAATTGGCTTCCACTGCCTTCTGTGGCAGAGAATTCCACACATTCACAACTCTCTGGATGAAAATGCTTTTCCTCATCTCAGTCCTAAATGGCCTACCTCTTATTCTTAAACATTTGAACTTCACACGGAGAGCACCCAAAGTAAAGCCAGATCACTGGAGCGGTGAGGCACAAACTCTGCGATGCCACAACTAAGTGAGTTACGGACCAAAGTAAGATTGCAGGCCGCGTTTCACCACTCCCAACTTGACAAAGTAAGCTTTGTTTCACTGTCCTTTAGTTACTAATAGTAACACAAGAGCAAGCCACTGCTCATTGGAGCCTTTGCTGCACTGCGCTGTGTGTGGATGATCTGGTATTTAGGCCCGCTGTAATATCAATGATGTTTGAGAACTACACGCAGTGTCAGCCCTCCCTCCACCTCCCATCCCTTCCTTGCTCACCAGCTGCTGGCTTCTTGACCTCAGCTGGCCAGTATGTAGGAAATTAATTAAGTCTTTCCCATGCAGCAGGAAAACTCATGTAGGACACTGATTTCCCAAGTAGCTTCAAAGAATCGCTGGCTGTGTTTTGGAAATAAAACGTTTAACGTGTCAGTCAGACTGCGTAGAACAGGGGTTCCCAACCTTTTTTGTCCCGTTTACCCCTGACAATCATAATAGCACATAACAATATTATTTCATTTATTTATGAACAACTAATGATGAACAGATACCGGTATACCAGAACCAAACACAGTCAGTCAATGAGAACAAATATGTACAAATCCAGAATCATCAAATTACCCCCTAGGTACCCCCTTTGGGTAAATGTACCCCCGGTTGGGAACCCTAGGCTGAATAAAACCAGGTGGAAGTTGGAGAGAGAAGGTCTTTGGTGTATTGGGTGGTCTTTGTACGTCAAATGAAATCAAACCAGAATCAGAGGGAAAGGATAACATTAGAGCATGGCATTTTCTTTTGTATACTGAGAGTGAACATTCCTGGTGAATGTGTTTGCATTAATTGTAGTCGTGAAGAAGGAAGATTTACACCTATGTTTGGGCTGAGAGACTACAGCACGATTTTGTATTAATAACATTTATGTACTCAAAGTCAGGATGTTTGGACGACGTTTCATTATTCTTGAATTTATCTTATGAAAGGGCGGACTTCCAGAGCTCTGTCATGAATAGTCCTACGTACAGAAGGACAAAGTTTGAACTTCTGCCTGGTTCCCTCTCTATTTACCTCTCTGACCTTTCTCAATGCCAATATATTGGAGTCATAGAATGATACAGTGCGTAAACAGGTCCTTCAGCCCAATTTGCCCACACCAGCCAACATGTCCCAGTTACTCTAGTCCCACCTACACGTGTTTGGTCCATATCCCTCCACACCTGTCCTATCCATGTACATGTCTAACTGTTTCTTAAACGTTGGGATAGTCCCAGCCTCAACTACCTCCTCTGGCAGCTCGTTCCGTACACCCACCACCCTTTGTGTGAAAAAGTTACCCCCTCGGATTCCTATTAAATCTGTTCCCCTTCACCTTAAACCGATGATCTAAACCTTACTGTGAAATACTTCAGATATATATTAGGATAGAGAGAAGGTATGGGTGAACTCACGGGTCGAGATCCGAAACGTCACCCATTCCTTCTCTCCAGATATACTGCCTGTCCCGCTGAGTTACTCCAGCACTTTGTGTCTATCTTTGGTGTAAACCAGCATCTGCAGTTCCTTCCTATACAGATATGTCGCAGGAGTTATATAAATGCACAATCTCGCTTCTTTGAGATAAAGTAGAGAGTGAAGCAGACCAGTCCATCTCAAAAGTTTAATAAAAAATACTTTTGTGTTAAGTGCAATAAATAGTGGAGGTGTTAGTGGGCTATTAAAGTTTAATTGCTGTGAATTGTTTGTTTCACCATTCTCCATGTTTTATTGGGTTTATTTCAGTGTTAGCTTATCCTGAGAGAATCTTAAAAAATCATTTGTTTCTCCCAAAAGACTTTGAAAAAATCCAGGGACTGAATTATTAATGATTTTAGTTATGGCAAGGCTGATGTTTATTAACAGTAAGCAATCCATGAATGTGTCCACATATTTTGGAAACACTATTTACAAAAAATGGATTAATGTTAAAAACATTTCAGTCTTTAGCATCTGATTCAGTTTCTTGAACCATTGAGATCACATCTGGGGCAGAGGTGACCTGGGTGGCATCTGCATTGGGAGGAAAATCTTGCTGGGAGGATTTATTCGAGTTATTCAGGAGTTGAATAAAGTTATTCTATTCCTGAAGGGGAATGGTTCACAAAGTAGTCGTGTACCAGCTGGGAATTCAGAAGCGTGCACTCCTGGTCGCCCCATTGCAGGAAAGATGTGGAGGCTTTGGAGAGGGTGCAGAGGAGATTTGCCAGAATGTTGCCTGAATTAGAGGGGTTCAGCTACACGGCACAGATGGACAGACTGGGATTGTTTTCTATGGGATGCCAGAGGTTGAGTAAAGACTTGAGAAAAGTATTTAAAATTATGAGTGGCTTCTATAGGGTCGTCAGTCAGAACCTTTTATCCCAGGGTGGAACTGTCCAACACTAAAGGGCGTAGGTATAAGGTGAGAGGAGGAAGTTTAATGGAGTTGTGTGGGGCAAAGAGTGGTGTGGGCTTGGAACGCAATTCCTGGAGTGGTGGTGGAGGCAGTTACAATGGTGGCGTTTAAGAGGCTTTTGGATAGGTACATGGAAGTGCAGAGAATAGAGGGATATGGTTCACGTAAAGGCAGATGAGATCAGTTTAACAGCACAGTAGCTCAGCGGTAGAGTTGCTGCCTTACAGCTCCAGATACACAGGTTCAATACTGACTATGGGTACTCTGTACAGAGTTTGTACTCCGCTTTCCTCCCACACTCCAAAGATGTGCAGGTTTGTAGGCTAATTGGCTTCTGTAAATTGTCCCTAGTTTGTAGTATAGAACTAGTGTATGGGTGTCGCTGGTCGGCATGGACTCGGTGGGCTGAAGGGCCTGTTTTCACGCTGTATATCTAAACTAACCTAAACTAAAAAACAGTGTTGGCCGAAGGGCACGTTCCTGTGCGATACTGTTCTATGTTCTATAAATAGAGAGGTCAAACCAAGCAAGACCAATAGGCAAGCCCGTAGGGGCAGGACATGGAGCAAGGAAAGGCTGATACGCTTTCCTGCACTCACTTTAATGGAAGAATACATAAGTAAAGCAGTTGAACTAAGGGCAGGCATTGGCACATGGGGTTGTGATATTATAGCTGTTATGGAAACATGATTGAGTCCTAAAATGAGAAAGGTTTATAAAATTATGAGGGAAAGAGATAGGGTAGGTGAAGAAATGTCACGACCCGAAATGTCACCCATTCCTTCTCTCCCTGTCTCCTGCCTGTCTCGCTGAGTTACTCCAACTTTTTGTGCCTATCTTCGGTGAATCTAAAACAGGTCATTGATTTAAGGTGAGAGTGGAAAGATTTAAAGACGTTAACAACATTTAAAGACTCCAAAGACGTCGGCTAATTGGCTTTGAGAAAATTGTAAATTACCCCCAGTGTGTAGGGTAGTGTCAGTGTACGGGGCTCACTGGTCGGCACGGACTCGATGGGCCAAAGGGCCTTTTTTCACGCTGTATCTCTAAACTAAACAAAACCAACCTGAACTAAATGATCTAAGGGGTAATTTTTTTCACACAGGGTGATGGGTATATGGAACAAGGTGCCAGAGAAAGTAGTAGAGGCAGGAACAATTACAGCATTTAAAAGACATTCAGACAGGAACATGGATATGGGATATGGGTCAAATGTAGGCAAATGGTATTAGCATAGGTAGGCATCTTGGTCGGCACAGACAAATTGGGCCAAAGAGCCTGTTTCCATCCATCTATGAATCTTCTGAACCTGTGATGATTTTTAAGAGATCTGTCACACAAGTAATATCTAGGAAACAACATAATTTAGCCGTGTTTTGCAATAGATTTTAAGACTTGAACCTGGGTTACAATATGTTCATTTTCAAACACCAGGCCTGTGCTGTCAAAAGATATAACATGTTTTCTGTTCCGTCTAGGATATAATAGATCAGTGACTAAGTGGTATTAGTGTAAGTAGTGTTTTTGAGATAGAAAATTAAGCATTAGCATCGTGTGATTCCTGTTTGTTTAGTTTATGAAGATTAATTTCTTCATTGAAAGAAGATTGGAGACCTTGCTCACTAAACTTTGCACTAAACGTTATTCCCTTATCATGTATCATCTGTACACTGCGAATGGCTCGATTGTAATCATGTATTGTCTTTACGCTGACTGGTTAGCACGCAACAAAAGCTTTTCACTGTACCTCGGTACACGTGACAATAAACTAAACTGAATTGAACTGGACTGAAGATAAAACCGAAATGAGTTGTCAATGGTGAATGTGGTGAATGAGGTAGGTGAGGGAGTGATGAACTATAAACCATGTCAGTCTGCAGCCTGGAAGTTTCAAAGAAGTTAGTAAAGTTTTGAATCCAAAAGCATTCCATCACAGGATTGTTAGAGATTAAAATAAAAGTAGAAAATACTGAAGATAGACACAAAATACTGGAGAAACTCAGCGGGACAGGCAGCAGCTCTGGAGAGAAGGAATGGGTGATGTTTTGGGTCGAGACCCTCGAGTCAGGGGAGATCGAGATAAGGGGTGAAAATGAGACATCAAAAATACTGGAAACAGTAGGTCAGGCACAGCAATGGAAAGAGAAGCAGAGAGAATGTTTCAAGTTGACGCTCCTCTGAATTGGAAGTTAGTTTGAAGTTGCACAGAGAGAGGCTGCGGCAGTGATTCCAGGAATACCAAAGTGATCCCTATGTTTATGCAGCCATCTCGCTAGCAGATTAATGAGGCAAGTTGGAGATAGTGAATACAAACGGGCGGACATGATAAAGCTGTGAGGTGTGGGCCAGAGATGTTTCTGAAATCTGAAATTAAATGAGTAAATCAGAAAATTCCCAACAGATCAGGCGGTATCCATGGAGAGAGAAAAGCTGTGGAAATGTTAGGGATGGAGAAACTACTGCAGAACCTACCCACCTAAGTGGCGCAGCGGTAGAGTCGCTGCCTCACAGTGCCAGAGACCTGGGTTCGATCCTGACTACAGGTACTGTTTGTACAGAGTTTGTACATTTCATTTCGGAGTCACGTGAGTGACTTCGTGAAGAGCCCGCCGACGCGCATGCTCGACATATCGTCGTACCGCGTTGCTGCGACGGCTGGCGGTGGAGCGCGCTCCTCGCCAGCCCTTCAGAAGGGGCCACGGAGGTAAGTATTCTACCTTTAGTTGGTGGTCCTTGTTGTTGGTTTTGTCTTGCAGCAAGGACATGGATGGGAGTTCCAAGGGCCGGAGGACGTCAGGACGAGTTCGCCGGTCAACAGTTCCGGGGCCTTTACCATCGGCAGTACCTGCATCGCAGGCCGGGACTCAGGCGGAGATGTGGGTAAGCCCTGTGTTTACAGGTCCAGATCCGCCAGCACACCACAGCTCGGAGGAGTTCGACGAGGAGGAGTGTGGTGTGCCGCCAGAGCAGGGGGACCCTGCCATGGCAGTCAGGTCGTCAGCGGGCTCGCTGGCGACCTCGAGCTGGGTGCGTGCGGCTGCACGGCCTGTTCCACTCCGAGAAGGGGAAGGGCAGGAGCCCAGAAGCCTAACCCTACCAGGGCTAAGGCATTGCCTGACACGGAGGAGCGGTCAGGTTCCAGGGAAAGACCCGGGGCGGCTGTGAGGTCCAGCCGGCACGCCCCGACTCTCGACGCCGGGACGGGTCGGTCGAGTCGGGTCTCGTCACGGTCGCCGAGCCCCCCATGGATGGGTGGGCGAGACCATGCGTCGGCAACGTCCACGATGTGGGCAGCCGGCAAGACTGCGCGGGCCCCAGGCAGCCATGCTTCGGCTGGTGCCGACACCTCGCCGCAAGTGCCCTTAGTGGCAGCGGCTTCAGCTCCCGCTAAACGGAGGCGGTTGAACACGCCCGCGCAGGAATCGCGCAGTTCGCCTCGGCGGCTGTTAGCGACAACTACCGGCACCGGCAGGGCCTCGACGAGGTGCGGGCCGATGACAGGAGCCCGGTTTTCTTTTCAGAGCCGGAGGACTCCGACCACCTGAGTGTTCAGGGTGAAGGGCGTATTGACCGTATGGAGCGGCTGCTGGAGCTCCTGCTTCAACGTCAACAACAGCAGGGCAGCAACAGGCACAGGGCGTCTTCACAAACATCTACTATCAGCCTGGAGCAGCAGGAAGAAGTCCTCATCCAGGCAATGAGCCGTCACAAGGCTCCATCCAATTGCAACTCCCTCAACGTGCCTGTGGTCAATACGCCGATATGGGGCAACATCAGTGCGGCTATCCGTCAACAGGAGGTAAAACTGCAGCGGATCCTGAAGCTCCTCACGGCCGGTATTACCGCCTTTGTGCGGTCGGTGGACGGGGACGAATTGAATTTGGACCATGGAGATGCCCTGGCCCTCCTGTGCGCGACCCAGCACGAAATTAACGGGTTTCGCAAAACCAACATCCGCCCAGCGCTCAATCCAAAGTTTGCAGGAGTGTGCAAACCACCGCCGCCGCCCCCGCCCCGTCAGCTCTTTGGGAAGGACCTCTCGAAGAGAGTCAAAGAGCTTGACGAGCAAGCCAAAACGGTGGGGATCATGCGCCCTCAGAGTGCCCCCACACCGTCAGGCTCAAAGTCTCCATACATTCGATCACGAGGGTCTGCCAGTACCTCGACGAGGACCCACCCTCAAGCTCCACAACGACAGCAACATCAGACCCAGCACCAGGGGTCTTTTTTAGGACAGGGTCGGCAGAGACCCTGGTGGAAAACGAAGACGCAGCGCCCTCAAGCCAACCCAGCACCTCCACGTCCACACACGCATGTCAAGGACCGCCGGTAACCACGGAGGTGAGGGGGTCTGGTTCTCTCTTTTCTCTCTGTTTAACTTCACATGTTGGTGGTCACCTTCGGTGGTTTTTTGGGTGCATGAGGTAATTTCACTGGTGACGAGTATGTGTTGCAGAATATTCAGGGGCATAAAATTGAGTTTATTAATGGCGACATTCCTCCATCCCAGCACATGCCCGCTCGAACATTTAAAATTATCTGCTGCAGAACAGGCAGCCGGCTATAAGGAATTGTTAAGTCTTGAGCAAAGGAGTGATTAAGAGAGTGGTGCATGAGCCAGTTGAATTTGTTTCGAACATATTCACCAGACCTAAGAAGGATGGAAGTTGTCGTGTCATTATTGATCTAACCCGTTTGAATACTTTTGTAACATATTCTCATTTTAAAATGGATACGATGAAACAACCAAATCATTGATTTCTCATGGTTGTTTTATGGCATGCATCGATTTAAAAGACGCATATTATTCCGTATCCGTCCAGAAATGTGACAGAAGGTTTTAAAAATTCATCTGGATGGGGCAACTCTGGCAGTACAAGGCTTTGCCTAATGAGCTCACCACAGCCCTAGATTGTTCACTAAATTAGTGAAGCCAATTATGGCTTATTTGAGACAACGACACCATATAGTATGGCCTATTTAGATGATGTCTTAATTGTGGGCCACACCCTGGAATTGGCTGAACAGGGTGTTGCAGCTGCTGTCAATATATTTCAACAATTGGGGTTTATTGTCCATCCAGAGAAATCAAAGTTCTACCCTGCCCAGGTGATTAATTACCTAGGGTTCACGGTGAACTCTATAAGCATGAGGGTTACCATTCCAATTAACAAGATTGAGGAGGTTACCCAGGTGTGTCAAGATTTAATCCGCACCAATATACCATCGATTCGGCACTTAGCTACAATAATTGGGAAGCTGGTAGCTTTGTTTTCGGCAGCGCGATATGGACCTTTGCATTATCAGAATTTGCAAAGAGCTAAAATTGCTGCGTTAAAACAGAACGCTGGTCATTATGATCGGTCCATGCAGCTGCCGCCCGAAGCGATAAATGAGTTGCAATGGTGGGTGTGTCACATTAGCAACTCATTCAAGCCTATTAGGGAGGCTAATCCGGTGGTATATTTGCAAACTGATGCAAGCTCCAATGGTTGGGGATCCACGAATAATTGCTCTAGTTGTGGTGGCAGATGGGACACCCTTGAATCAACGATGTTGTTAACTCAAGGGATTAACTATTTGGAGTTGCTGGCAGCATTCCACGGACTTCGTGCGTATTGTTCTAAGCTTGTTGGAGCACATGTCCGTCTCCAAATAGACAACACCACAGCAGTAGCATATTTAAACCATATGGGTGGTACCAGGCCAGTTTCGTGTGACAAATTGGCAAACTCAATTTGGCTCTGGTGTGTTCAAAGAGACATTTGGATTTCAGCTACCTATTTGCCAGGTGAGCTTAATACTGTGGCGGACACCAGGTCACGCAAATTTAATGACAATATTGAATGGATGTTGCATCCTGAGATCTTTTCTAAAGTCACAGCCAAATTTGGTAAACCGGACATTGACCTCTTTGCGTCACGGTGGAACCATCAGGTACCAACCTACGTTTCATGGGAACCAGATCCTGGGGCAATAGCGCTAGATGCATTCTCGCTGGACTGGGGGAAGTGGTTTTTCTATGCCTTCCCCCCATTTTGCCTCATCAGTCGGGTATTGGGAAAGATTCAGGCAGATGCTGCCAAGGGCATCCTTATTATACCCGACTGGCCCACACAGCCTTGGTATCCGGTGGTCTTTGACATGCTCAACGAACCTTGGGTCCTTTTGAAGGGTTGCCCACAATTGGTTACTCACCCTGTCTCAGGGGAGCCGCATCCCTGCCATGGCTATTTAAATTTGTTGGCTTGCAGGTTCTGAACAGGCCGTTAGTCCAATACGGCCTCTCGGCTCGGACCATGGATACCACCGGGGCGTCGTGTCGAGAGTCTACAAGGCGAAGATACCGCTCGCATATTAAGAAGTGGGAAGCCTACTGCAGCCGCTCTAGCATCACGTACGATGACGTGACAACAACCGACGTCCTGGAATTCCTCGCGGGGTTGCACCATGCTGAACACTTAAGTTACAGTGCCATCAACAGCGCCAGAAGTGCGCTATCATTCTACCTCAGTTTGGAGGTAGGATCCAACAGGCTAGTGTCCAGGCTCATGCGGGGTATATTCAATATGAATCCGCCTACACCACGCTATAATATCACCTGGGATGTCAGGGACGTATTAACCCTGCTCAGGACGTGGTCACCCATGGAAGGGCTCCAACTGGACCAACGCACCATGAAGCTGGTGATGTTACTAGCGCTGACTTCAGCTCAGAGGGTACAGACACTACACAAACTTCGTGTCGACAGAATGACGTCTACCCCCACAGAAGTAGTCTTTTTCATTGACGAGCTACTAAAGCAGCATAGACCTGGGTACACAGGGCTGCAGCTGAAGTTCCCGGCATACCCCGCAGATGCTAGGCTATGTGTAGCCTCACATATCCGCCACTATGTCAAGGTGACGGCACGCATCAGAGGAATGGAGAGATACCTGCTTGTCACTCATAAGAGACCTCATCATCGAGTGACAGTCCAGACGATATCCATGTGGCTTCCAGTCGTTTTGGGTAAGTCAGGTATCGACACTAATGTGTTCAAGTCTCTTTCCAACAGGGCTGCATCGACGTCAACGGCGAGGGTCATGGAGGTGCCCATGGACCAAATTCTCGCCACAGCAGGATGGGCTAATGAAGCTGTGTTCCAGCGTTTTTATAACAAGCCTGTTGCTGCTCCTCTACAGTTTGCAGAAGCCGTGCTGAATGCAGGTCACGAACGTGGAGATGTCCCCGCATGAGGGGTTTTGATTTGTTATTAATAACTCTGCTCTTGTTTTGCAGTATGAACTATTGAGCAAGTTTGTTCCTCCCATCCATCCCTGGTAGTGGTGTGTCAGCATGGACGTGGTCCAGGGCGTGTAATCACAGAAGCTTTGAAGTCTTCACGAAGTCACTCACGTGACTCCGAAATGAAATAGTAAGATTGAACGAGAACTTACCAGTTCGAAGGTTGATCTTTATTTTATGAGGAGTCGAAGTGAGGGATTTCGTGCCCTCCTCGCCCAACCCTCAATCACCTTCATCTGGTAATCTTAGTCACTTCAATCTTACTATGCGAAGTCATTTCTTTGTTGGTTTCTGTGATTCCACACCGCTACTTTGAAGTATGTCGAGCATGCGTGCCGGCGGGCTCTTCACGAAATCCCTCACTTCGACTCCTCATAAAATAAAGATCAACCTTCGAACTGGTAAGTTCTCGTTCAATCTTACTATTCTTCCTGTGACCACGTGGGTTTTCTCCGGGTGCTCTGGTTTCCAATATTTGGTTGGAGTTTATTTAGAGATGCAGCACGGAAGCAGGTCATTCGGCCCACTGAGTCCACGCCGACCAGCGATCCCCGTACAACAGAACTATGCTGCATGCTCATGACAATTTTAATCAAAGCCGTTTAACCCACAAACCCGCACATCTTTGGAGTGTGGTAGGATACTGGAGCACCCGGAGAAAAGCCACACTGTCATTGGGAAGAATGTACAAACTCCGTACAGACAGCACCCGTAGTCGGGATCAAACCCGGGCCTCTGGCGCCCTGAGGCAACAACTCTACCGCTGCGTAACCCTGCCGCCCCTGTTTTATTCTACCATCCAGTTCCAATTGCCATTCTTTAAAATTCCTTTGTCAGCACCCCAAGGTGTTTAGTCTGTGCTCACACACCCACGGAGATCTCTGATTCCAGAACTACCCTCTTCTCTTTACCTGAGGGGCACAAACCTGAGTGCTTCAGTTCCCAGAGATTTTCTCCAGAAGAAACATATAAAATTCTCAAAGGATTGGACAGGCTAGATGCAGGAAAAATGTTCCCGATGTTGGGGGAGTCCAGAACCAGGGGTCACATAGTTTAAGAATAAGGGGTAGGCCATTTAGGACTGAGATGCAGAAAAACGTCTTCACCCAGAGAGTTGTCAATCTGTGGAATTCTCTGCCACAGAAGGCAGTGGAAGCAAATTCACTGGATGTTAGATTTAGCTCTTGGGGCTAAATAAATCAAGGGATATGGAGAGAAAGCAGGAACGGGGTACTGATTTTAGATGATCAGCAATGATCATATTGAATGGTGGTGCTGGCTCGAAGGACCGAATGGCCTACTCCTGCACCTCTTTTTCTATGTGTCTATGTTTCCACGTTTCTAAGTCCTGACAGCATAATTTCACTGAGAACTTCTCCTTCCATCCTCCTTCACATTTTATGAAACTTTAAGATTCAACCCAACACCATTGTACACCTCTAGTTGAGCTGAAACATGAGAGGCTCCATGTAATCAGTGGTACCCAGCTGAAAGAGTTGACTGTGCCTGGGTTTAATGTTTCAACCAGAAAATTGTCACCTCCAACAGTTCAATACTTCCTTTATACCACGCTGGACTTTTAGCCTAAATTAAGTGTCGGTGTCTCTGGAGAAATCTTCAACCTACAGACTTTTGACTCCTGAGGCAACAATGCGGCCATGTTAACTTTATTGCTTTAAATAACCTTCATGAAAAACAAAGGATATCTAAAACGGATACATAAATCAGACAGAAATCCTGTGCCTTTCCTATGGCTGCTGCTTCGATGGGCTGGCTTTGTCCAGGCAACTCTTTATTCAGGGTACAGTCATTTGAAAATTGTACAGACCTACTGATAAAGAGACAGCCCTGTTGACTCACCCTAGTCCTGTGGATTTGTAAGTTTAAGGTGAAGGGGAAACAAATTAATAAGAATCTGCGGGGTCACTTTTTCACGCAAAGGGTGGTGGGTGTATGGAACGAGCTGCCAGAGGGGGTAGTTGCGGCTGGGACTATCCCAATATTTAAGCAACAGTTGTACCTCTCTTAGGTACATGGATAGGGTAGGTTTAGAGGGATATAGACCAAATGCGGGCAGGTGGGACTAGTGTAGCTGGGACATGTTGGCCGGTGTGGGTATGTTGGGCCGAAGGGCCTGTTTCCACACTGTATCACTGTATGACTCTACTCAGTTAAGAATAGGGTGTTGAGAGCTGTCAGCTCTGCTGTACGTGGCTTACCTACTCATTCTGTTTATGCGGCATTGTGGAATTCATGAGTATTCCATTTGCAAACAAAGTTATTTCATCTTGAGGCAAAATGTCAGGCTGGTCATTTTTTCTCACGAATGCTTCAGAGCCTTGGTCTTAGAACTTCTCAAGGGCTGGCTCTGCGGTGCTGACAGCGTTGTGCAGCGGGCAGTCGAGTGTGATCATAAACACTTGGAGTACAGCGCCACTTAGAAAGTGTTAGGTAACGCGCCAACCACAAGCTGACTGGGCAGGTGTGGGGATCACACAGCACCAGCCTGCCCTGGCTTCATCTGGGCCTCTGCACACATGCACACCAGACTGCCTCCTGCCTCACTCTTACATAACAACATCACAGTACGTCATCTCTTTAGTAAGGTCATTTAATAAGAAAGTTGATCTGTAACTATTTCATAAGTTCATAAGTGATAGGAGCAGAATTAGGCCATTCAGCCCATCAAGTCTACTCTGCCATTCAAGCAGGGTTGATCTATCTTTCCCTCTGAACCCCATTTTCCTCCCCATAGCCACGGGTCACTGTTTAGGAATAAGGGGTAGGCCATTTAGGAATAAGATGAGGAAAAACTTTTTCACCCAGAGAGTAGTGAATCTGTGGAATTCTCTGCCACAGAAGACGGAGGAGGCCAACTCACTGGATGTATTTGAGAGTTATTGCCCTAGGGCTAACGGAATCAAGGGATATGGGGAGAAAGCAGGAACGGGGTACTGATTTTGGATGCTCAGCCATGATCACATTGAATGGCGGTGCTGGCTTAAAAGGCAGAATGGCCTACTCCTGCACCTATTTTCTGTTTCTGTGTACAGCTCTAAGTTCTATTTGCACTTTTTTTAGGCCAACCTACTTTTTTATAAAAACGTCGCTTTCATTTACACCAACATCCCTTTCATCATTTAATTTCTGCATTCTAGCGTAACATAAAAACATAGAAAATAGGTGCAGAAGGAAGCCATTCAGCCCTTCGAGCCAGCACCACCATTCATTGTGATCATGGCTGATTGTCCCCAATGAACAACCCGTACCTGCCTTCCCCCCATATCCCTTGATTCCACTAGCCCCTAGAACTCTATCTAACTCTCTCTTAAATCTATCCGCTGCTCTGTGGCAGGGAATTCCACAAATTCACAACACTCTGGGTGAAAACGTTTTTTCTCACCTCACTCTTAAATGAGTCTTTTATTCTAAGACCGTGCCCCCTGGTTCTGGACTCGCCCAACATTGGGAATATTTTTCCTGCATCTAGCTTGTCCAGCCTTTTATGATTTTATACGTCTCTATAAGACCCCCCCTCATCCTTCTAAACTCCAGTGAATACAAGCCTAATCTTTTCAATCTTTCCTCATAATACAGTCCCGCCATCCCAGGGATCAATCTCGTGAACCTACGCTGCACTGCCTCAATCACAAGGATGTCCTTCCTCAAATTAGGAGACCAAAACTGGACACAATACTCCAGATGTGGTCTTACCGGAGCCCCATACAACTGCAGAAGAACCTCTTTACTGCTATACTGAAATCCTCTTGTTATGTAGGCCAACATTCCATTAGCTTTCTTCACTGCCTGCTGTACCTGCACGCCAACTTTCAGTGACCGGTGTACAAGGACACCCAGGTCTCGCTGTACCTCCCCCTTACCTAACCTAACCCCCTTGAGATAATAATCTGCCCCCTTGTTTTTGCCGCCAGGGAAAAACAACCTCACATTTATCTATATTATACTGCATCTGCCACGCATCTGCCCACTCACTCAAACTGTCCAGGTCACCCTGCAGCCTCCTAACATCCTCTTCACAGTTCATACTGCCACCCAGCTTTGTGTCATCCGCAAACTTGCTAGTGTTGCTCCTAATTCCCCCTTCCAAATCATTAATATATATGGTAAACAGTTGCGGCCCCAACACCAAGCCTTGCGGCACTCCAGTCGCCACTGCCTGCCATTCTGTAAGGACCCGTTCACTCCTACTTTTTGCTTCCTCTCTCCCAACCAATTTTAGACAATAGACAATAGGTGCAGGAGTAGGCCATTCAGCCCTTTGAGCCAGCATCCCCAATCAGTACCCTGTTCCTGCCTTCTCCGTGTTCCTGCCTTCTCCTGTGTTTCCTGAAACACAGACATTCTAATTTGTTTCCTTCCTTCTCTGCTTTTTTGTATCTTGAAACCTGGCTCAAACTGGGCGGCACGGTGGCGCAGCGGTAGAGTTGCTGCCATACAGCACCAGAGACCCGGGTTTGATCCTGACTACGGGTGCTGTCTGCGTGGAGTTTGATCGCTCTCCCCGTGACCTGCCTGGGTTTTCTCCGAGATCTTTGGTTTTCTCTGAGATTGTTGGTTTCCTCCCACACTCCAAAGACGTACAGGTTTGTAGGTCAATTGGCTTGGTAAAATTGTAAATTGTCTCTAGTGTGTGTAAGGCAGTGTTAGTGTGTGGGAATCGCTGGACTCTGGACCAAAGTACCTGTTTCTGCACTGTATCTCAACTAAACTGAAGCTCTTGCTGTTACTGATGAAATGCCATTCTAGGCCTCGCCCCAGAATCAAAGGACGTCCCTTTAGGAAGGAGATGAGGAGGAATTAGTCAGAGGGTGGTTAATCGTCACAGAAGGCTGTGGAGGCCAAGTTAATGGGGATTTTTAAGGCAGAGATAGATTCTTGATTAGTATGGGTGTCGGGTTGTGTGGAGAAGGTAGGGGAATGGGGTCAGGAGGGAGAGATAGATCAGCCATGATTGAAAAGCAGAGTAGACCTGATGGGCCGAATGGTCTAGTTCTGCTCCTATCACATGAACTTATTTCGGTCTCCATAAATGTTGTCTAATTTGTTGAGTATTCTCTGTATTAATCTCCAGGGCATTTTTCTTCAAACTGCGCTTCACCTGATCAGTTGGTATCCTTGGTTGACTTTAGGCAAAACAATCTCCATCAGCTTCCAGCTTTGCAACTTCCTTTACCAGCTTTCACCAGACCAGACTGAGCTGCGACATTTCCACTACTTTAGCTCATGATCAAAAGTAGTCAGAGACGTTTTGCTCATTATCCACAGGCTATAGAGAGGCAGAAACAATGTCTTTCTTGTTAGCATTTCAGTCATCAATCACTCCAGCACCTTTTAAATTTGCTAGAATACATTACACTGCAGAAAATATGATGTTGAATCTCTCAGTTGCTGGTAATGAATGAGCAGGATGACGGACTCATTGAGTTCACTTCAACATGTCACCGGGGGTGTACTTTCACCTTCTGCTGTTTAGTTCATGTTGTCCTCACTAGAGACAGACACAGAGCGCTGGAGTAACTCAGCGGGACAGGCAGCATCACTGAAGAGAAGGAATGGGTGACGTTTCAGGTCGAGACCCTTCTTCAGGCTGACCAAAGGCCTGTTTCCGCGCTGTATCTCTGCATTAAACCAAACTAAACCTGTATGTCATCATCAGTTGCTACCCTATGAGTTCCCAATTTAAATGCTGATGCTTGTCTCTCTGCTCGGTCTTAAACTTTTTCCATATTGAGCCTTGTACTCTTGCTTATCAGGATGTTAATAAAAGCCTCTCTCCTACCCCACCCACTCTTTCCCCCCATCCTCCCAACTCCCCTCCCGTCTCCCCACGACCAGTCTACCCCCCCCCCCCCCCCCAACTTCTTTCTCCCTCCCTGTGACCCTCAGTCTCTCGTTTCTCTCCCCAAACAATAATTGGGAAGATTTAAACCTTTCGCAGCCAATGGAAAGGTTTTCAAGTTGAGTCGGTGAAGTAATGTGGTGACTGATTTGTGTTATAAATAACATGTAATTACCTGATTACCTGGTTCAGAGGTGTTGATTGAAGGATGAATGTTGGCAGAACGTCAGGAAGAATTATTCAATGTCGGAGATGTGAAATCCTCTGAAGACCTGTGTGTAGCAATGCCAAGAGCTGTGTAATACGTGCTAATGTGCAAGCATGGCTGAGACCTCTACAAGCTAATCCTTCCTTGGTAATGAAACACTACCAACCATCTCCTGCACTGCCATGGACTTGTTCTCTAATTGCCTTTTTGCATTAATGCCTTGATTTTTTGCATAGTTCTTTTCACTGCTTCATTCGGCCCATCAAGTCTACTCCGCCATTCAATCATGGCTGATCAATCTCTCCCTCTTAACCTCATTCTCCTGCCTTCTCCCCATAAGCCCTGACACCCGTACTAATCAATAACCTATTTATCAATGCCTTAAAAATATCCATTGACTTGCCCTTCACTGCCTTCTGTGGCAATAAATTCTACAAATTCGCCACCCTCTAGCTAAAGAAATTTCTCTTCATCTCCTTCCTGAAAGAACATTCTTAAATTCTTTAATTTGTCCTTTAATTTGTGTGTCGTTTAGTTTAAAGGTACAGTGCATGAGTAGGTCTTTCGGCCTGCTGAGTTCAGTTTAGTTTACGTTCAGTTTAGTTTATTGTCATGTGTGCCGGGTTACAGTGAAAAGCTTTTGTTGCGTGCTAACCAGTTAGCGGAAAGGCAATACAGGATTACAATTGAGCCATTTACAGTGTACAGATACATGATAAAGGAATAACGTTTAGTGCAAGGTAAAGCCAGCAAAGTCTGATCAAGGATAGTCTGAGGGTCACCAATGAGGTAGATAGTAGTTCAGCACTGCTGTCTGGTTGTGGTAGGATGACTCGGTTGCTTGATAACAGCTGGGATGAAACTGTCGCTGAATCTGCAATCTGAGTCCATGCTGACCAGCGATCCCAGTATGCGTAATATATGTATAATTATGTGTTCATGTATTATTTGAGTTTATATGCCTGTGATGCTCAGTGGGTCAGGCAGCATCTCTGGAAAACATGGATAAGCAATGTTACGGGTCTGAATCCTTTTGCAGACTGAATGAAAAGAGTCCTGACCCAAAACGTCACCTATCCATGTTCTTCAGCGATCCTGTGACCCACTGACATACTCCAACACTTTGTCTCTTTTGTATATTAACCCAGCATCTGCTGTTCTTTGTTTCCATGTTATTTAACTCTCTCATCCACGCTGTGTACACTAGGAGGTTTTACAGAGGTACAGCGTCAGAATAAAAAGAGAAAGAATTTCTTTCAGCAGCGAGTGGTGAATCTGTGGAATTCATTGCCACAGATGGTTGTGGGGGTCCAGTCATTGGATATTTTTAAAGGTCATTGATTATTAAATCTGTCAAAGGTTATGGGTTGAAGGCAGGAGAATGTGTTGAGAGGGAGAGATAGATCAGCCATGATTGGAATGGTGCAGTAGCCTCGATGGACTAGATGGCCTAAAATGACCATGTTACAGAAAGGATGTAGTCAAGCTGGAAAGGGTACAGGGAAGGAATAGATGTTGCCTGGGCTAAAGGGTCTGAGCTATGGGGAGAGGTTGAGTAGGCTGGGACTCTATTCCTTGGAGCACAGGAGGATGAGGGGTGATCTTATAGTGGTGTATAAAATCATGAGAGGAATAGATCGGGTAGATGCACAGAGCACAGAGTCTCTTGCCCAGAGTAGGCGAATCGAAGACCAGAGGACATAGGTTTAAAGTGAAGGGGAAAAGATTTAATAGGAATCTGAGGGGTAACTTGTTCACACACAGGGTGGTGGGTGTGTGGAACGAGCTGCCAGAGGAGGTAGTTGAGGCTGGAACTATCGCAACATTTAAGAAGCAATTAGACAGGTACATGGTTTAGAGGGATATGGACCAAATGCGGGCAGGTGGGACTAGTGTAGATGGGGCATGTTGGCCAGTATGGGCATGTTGGGTCGAAGGGCCTGTTTCTACGCTGTATCACTCTATGACTCTAATTCTGCTCCTATGTGGTGAACATGAATAATAAGACTGCTGCAGGCAGTGGAGACATTGCCGTCACTCTCTGCCAGATCTACTGGAGACCTGGCTTCCTACAAGTGATATTAAGCATCTAAGTGGAACCATGCAAAACGATTTGCAACAATTCCTCCCTTTCCCGCCCCGCTACAGATGCTGCTTGACCTGCTGTGTTCCAGGAGTTTGCTTTTTTGCTGCAGACTCCAGCAACTGCAGTCTCTTCCTATAAATTCATAGTAATCCCTTCAACAGCGCATAGTTCTGTCAGGAGCACTAACATGAGTAGGTCAGGGCCCATGTACAACAGCGGCCTCATCACTAATTTCATTATCATAAATTTTATTAACTGGGATAATTTTAACTTTGAAGCTTGAAGCAGCTGCTCATATTTCACTCTACCTTTGGCACATTGCTACTATTATTCAGAAGCATATTAATGTTGCTTCACCCTTTAGTAGAAAGCTCTGTGTATCTGTCTGCATACTAGCGTGTAAGAGGGAACTGCAGATGCTGGTTTACACCGAAGATAGACACAAAATGCTCGAGTAACTCAGGCAGCATCTCTGGAGAAAAGGAATAGGTGAAGTTACGGGTTGAGACTCAACCTGTTCCACCTTTAGGATGGCGCGGTGGTGCAGCGGTAGAGTTGCTGCCTAACAGCGCCAGAGACCAGGGTTCAATCCTAACTAAGGGTGCTGTCTGTATGAAGTTTGTACATTCTCCCTGTGACCCAGGAATTGAGCAGTGATCCAAGCTGCTGCAAGTGTCTGTGCTGTGGTTCACAGCCTTGGCAAGCGTTCAGCATCAGAAGTCTGACCCTTTTATATCTGTGTGATAGCAAATGCAAAATGTCCAGCTGCAAACAGCCACCAAAGTCTGAAGAAGGGTCTCGAGCCGAAACGTCACCCATTCCTTCTCTCCACAGATGCTGCAGAGTTACTCCAGCTTTTTGTGGCTATCTTTGGTTTAAACCAGCACCTGTAATTCCTTCCTACACCAAAGTATTCCTCCCAGCTTCTGCTTCATGTCTGGAAACTCGGGCCAGAGATTCTGAAGGAAAACATGTTTCAAACTCCTTGTACACACATTAGAATCAGTCAATGAGAACTGTGAAAATGTTTTATTGCCTGGCTTCTGCCAATCCGCAGTGGGAACATGAAGCTAAATTGCACAATTAGGCCATGCAATGCCTTTTAAAACATGGCAACAACACCCTTCATGCTGGTTTCTATATTAACTATATTATAACTGATTGTAACTATCTTCCTGATGATTTCTTTCAGGTATTTTCGCTCTGCGTTACCCTGAGGTTGAAATGATATTTAACACGAATCTGAGGGGCAACTTTTTCACACAAAGGGTGGTGGGTAGATGGAACCAGCTGCCAGAGGACGTAGTTGAGACGGGGACAATTGCAACGTTTAAGGAACAGTTAGACAGGTACATAGATAGGACAGGTGTGGAGGGATATGGGCCGAACGTAGGCAGGTGGGACTAGTGTAGATGGGGCATGTTGGTCGGTGTGGGCAGGTGGGACTAGTGTAGATGGGGCATGTTGGTCGGGGTGGGACTAGTGTAGATGGGGCATGTTGGTCGGTGTGGGACTAGTGTAGATGGGGCATGTTGGGCGGTGTGGGACTAGTGTAGATGGGGCATGTTGGGCGGAGTGGGCAGGTGGGACTAGTGTAGATGGGGCATGTTGATCGGTGTGGGACTAGTGTAGATGGGGCATGTTGGTCGGTGTGGGCAGGTGGGACTAGTGTAGATGGGGCATGTTGGGCGGAGTGGGCAGGTGGGACTAGTGTAGATGGGGCATGTTGGTCGGTGTGGGCAGGTGGGACTAGTGTAGATGGGGCATGTTGGTCGGTGTGGGACTAGTGTAGATGGGGCATGTTGGTCGGTATGGGCAGGTGGGACTACTGTAGATGGGGCATGTTGGTCATTGTGGGACTAGTGTAGATGGGGCATGTTGGTCGGTGTGGGACTAGTGTAGATGGGGCATGTTGGTCGGTGTGGGACTAATGTAGATGGGGCATGTTGGTCGGGGTGGGACCAGTGTAGATGGGGCATGTTGGTCGGGGTGGGCAAGTTGAGCCGAAGGGTCTGTTACCTCCTGTATCATTCTATGAGTCTAATAGTAAACATTATTGTTGTAGCAACACATCACAGTGTTGCCTCTAAAACACCTTGGAATGTTGTGAGGCTGTGAAAGGCCTGTATTCATGACAAGATATGATAATGTACTCCGTATATTCTTGAGTTTATAATAAGAAGTGGTATCATTTAAAAGTACACATTTCTTGAAAGGTTTTACAATGTAGATGCATGCCATTGGCTGGGGTGTCTGGGACCAAGAGTCACAGCCTCCAAATATGTCTGAAGAGGAGTGTCGACCTGAAAGGTCACCCATTCCTTCTCTCCAGAGATGCTGCCTGTCCCGCTGAGTTACTCCAGATTTTTGGGTCTATCTCCAAATAAAGAGTTGTCTTTTTCAGATGGGAATACAAACTGAATTCTTCACCCACATGAATTGCAAAAGCTACCCCAGAGAGCTCTGGTGGCTCAGTCACTGTGTGGATACAAGACAGAGATCACAACATTTTTGGATATTAAAAGGATCCAGAGTTATGGGAATAATGAAATTGAAAATCAGCCACGCTGCCTCGGCAAGGCCACCAGCATAACCAAGCCTCTAGATTAAAAACACCTCTCAATCTCTTACTCCTTACTTTAAATACCTTATGCTCTTTTACTTGATTTAGAGTCACAGCAACATATACCACAGAAACAGGCCCTTCGGCCCAACTTACCCTTGCCAACCCAGCTGCCCCATCCACACTAGTCCCACCTACCCAAGTTTGGTCCATATCCCTCCAAACCTGTCCAATCCAAGTACCTGCCTCAACTACCTCCTCTGGCAGCTCGTTCCATGCACCCACCACACTCTATGTGAAATAGTTGCCCCACAGATTCCTATTAAATTTTTCCCCTCTCACCTTAATTCTATGTCCTCTGGTTCTTGATTCCCCTACTCTGGGTAAAAGACTATGTTCTTCTACGCTGATCTTATACACCTCTATAGGATCACCTCTCATTCTTTTTTGCTCCAAGAAATAGAGTCCTAACCTGCCCAACCTCCCCCTGTAGCTCAGGCCCTCAAGTCCTGGCAACATCCTCGTTAATGAAAGATAGACACAAGGTGCTGTATTAACTCAGTGGGTCAGGCCGCATCTCTGGAGAGAAGGAATGGGCGACGTTTTCAGCTTAAGACCCTTCTTCATTTTCACGGAATATAGACACAAAATAAATCTGAAGAAGAGTCTCAACCCGAAAAGTCTCCCATTTCTTCTCTTCGTAGATGCAGCCTGTCCTGCTGCATTACTCCAGCATTTTGTGTCTATTTTGGGTATCTACAGTTCCATCCTACACATCCTTGTAAGTCATCTCTGCACTCTTTCCAGCTTGTGGGACCTGTCATACATAAAGGTGAAATGTCCTCAAGTTCTCTCCCTGAACCTCTCTGCACCACCAGCCCTTTCAACATTTTATCAAAGCCTTTAGCCACATGCTCTGGTATCTTTTTATGTGTGTGGGCGTGGGTGTCAAATTTAACTTAATAAAACATTCCTTTGAAGTGCCATGGGACATTCCACAGTTAGTTGTACCGGAGAAATATAGGAATGGAAAAGCTTTGATGAAAGGTCATTGGCTTGAAACGTTAACACTGTTTCCCTTTCCACAACTGTGGCATGCTCAACCTGCTGACTTAGTCCAGCATTTCCTGTTCTGTATTTTACATAAGTGTAATCCTATGAGGATAACTGAGGTGAGGAGGCATCAGTTCGGCAAGCTAACTTTTATATACAGTGAAACATTCCCTTCCATTTCAAACAGAGTTTCAATACCAATCAGCAAGATGGCTCTGGCTCAACTCGGTGTTAGTGCCAGTGAGACTTTTTCTGTAATTTTTAAATCATTTCCAATTTTAAATTACACATATAGGGCGTCACGGTGGCGTAGAGGTAGAGTTGCTGCCTCTCAGCGCCGGACACCCGGGTTCAATCCCGACTACACGTGCTGTCTGTACAGAGTTTGTACGTTCTCCCCGTGACCGCGTGGGTTTTCTCCGAGATCTTCGGTTTCCTCCCACTCTCCAAAGACGTATAGGTTTGTGGATTAATTGGCTTGGTTTAAATGTAAAAATTGTCCCTCGTGTGTGTAGGATAGTGTTAGTGTGCGGGGATTGCTGGTCAGCGTGGACCTGGTGGACACCAAGGGCCTGTTACCATACTGTATTTCTAAACTAAACTATAAATATAATTTGAAGGCTTCAAAGGTTTAGGAGGTTTGGCATGTCCCCCTACAACTCTCACCAACTTGTACAGGTGCACCATTGAAAGCATTTTACTGGGATGCATCACAGCTTGGTTTGGGAATAGCTCCATCCAGGACCGCAAGAAATTGCAGCGAATTGTGGACGCAGCCCAGACCATCACACAAACCAACCTCCCTTCCATTGACTCCGTCTACACCTCATGCTGCCTCGGCAAGGCCAGCAGCATCATCAAGGACAAGGGTTACACAAAAAGCTGGAGAAACTCAGCGGGTGCAGCAGCATCTAAGGAGCGAAGGAGATAGGCGACGTTTCGGGTCGAGACCCTTCTTCAAGGACAAGTTGCACCCTGGCCACTCCCTCGTTTCCCCTCTCCCATCAGGCAAAAGGTATAGAAGTGTGAAAACGCACACCTCCAGATTCAGGGACAGTTTCTTCCCAGCTGTTATTAGGCAACTGAACCATCCTACCACAACTAGAGAGCGGTCCTGAACTAATACAATACAATACAATACCGTTTATTGTCATTGAACCTCATTGAGGTTCAAACGAAATTTAGTCATACAAACAAGAAAGAACCAAGACACAACACAATTTACACAAACATCCATCACCGTGAATCTCCTCTTCACTGTGATGGAAGGCAAAGTCTTATCTCTCCCCTGCACTCCCCATTCTCCTCCCGATGTCAAAGTCAAAGCCAAAGCCCCTGGCGGGCGATGGCATGTAAGTCCCGCGGCCATTAAGGCTGCGCGGGGCGATGTAAGGCCCCGCTCCGGGTCATTTTCAACCCCACAACTCGGGCGGGAGAAGTTGCCGCCACGGGAGCTCCGAAAAGCGGTCTCCCACCAGGGACCCGCGAGCTCCCAGTGTTACCGTCCACTGGCCTGCAGCTGGAGCCTCCGAATCTCCGGGGTCGGGCAGCAGCAGCGCGCCACCACAGCTCTCCAAGCTCCGAACTCGGTCAACTCCACGATGGTGAGTAAGTCCGCAGCTCCACAGCTTTGCAGGCTCCGCGACTGGAGCCCCAGGTCCTTCCAGTTGGAGGCCGCTCCACGATGTTAGGCCCCATAGACAACGGAGACCCGACAGAGAAAAGGTCGGGTCCTCCGTACTGGGAAAAGATTTTAAAAGTTTCCCCCGCCCCCCACCCCCCCCCACACATACCCAGCTAAAAAAACAAAAAACACTATAACTACACTCAAACGAGACAAAAAATAAAAAAAGACAGACGGATTGCAGAGGCGGCTGCGACGTGAGTCGCACCGCCCACCCATCTTATCTGAAGTACGATCTACTTCATTGGAGACCCTTGGACTATCCTTGATCGGACTTTACTGACTTTACCTTGCACTAAACGTTATTCCCTTATCATGTATCTGTTCACTGTGAATGGCTAGATTGTAATCATGTACTGTCTTTCCGCTGACTGGTTAGCACGCAACAAAAGCTTTTCACTGTACCTCAGTACACGTGACAATAAACTAAACTAAACTGAACTTATTGGGGAGAAGGTAGGAGATTGGGGTTGAGAGGGAATGATAGATCAGCCAGTATTGAATGGCGGAGTAGATGGGCCAAATGGCCTTATTCTGCCCGTGTGCCTGTGGCTCTGTATACTGGTGCAGCTGAACGAGTCCACTATGTTTTACAGGTGACAGTAACTTGCAGGAGGAGGGTTGTGCTTTATCATGGCAAAGGGCAGGTGCACTGTGGAGCGACATTGTTTGTAACTAAACACAACATTTTAAAGTAAAGTAAAGTTTTAGATACAGCGTGGGAACCAGGCACTTCGATCCACCGAGTCCACATCGACCAGCGATCATCCTACACTAGCCACAATTTACAGAAGCTAATTAATCTACAAGCCTGCATGTCTTTGGAATGTGGGAGGGAATCTGGAGCACACGGAGAAAACTGATGTGGTGACGGGGAGAACGTTCAAACCCGTACAGACAGCACCTGTAGTCAGGATCGAACCCGGGGCTCTGGCGCTGTGAGGCAGCAACTCTACCACTGCGCCACCGTGCCATTCCATCAGTGACAGCATCTGGGGAGTGAATGGACAAGCAACATTTCGGGTCAGGAACCTTCTTCAGACTCAGATCCTACTGAGTTCATAAGTTCTAGCAGCAGAATTAGGCCGTTTGTCCCATCAAGTCTACTTCGCCATTCAATCATGGCTAATCTATCTTTCCCTCTCAGCCCCATGAACAAGGGTCTCGACCCAAAAGGTAGCCTGTCCATTCCCTCCAGAGATGCTGCCTGACCCACTGAGGTCCTCCAGCGCTTTGTGTTTTGTTCAGGTTTCGAGCAGCTGCAGTTTGTCGTGTTCCTGTGTACCTGCTGTAAACCCCTGTAATCTCGCTTGCAGCATTGCAGTCACTCTGCCACTGAAGCCCAGCCCAGGTCAGCCATGCTCCAGACTGATCTTGCCCAGAGTAGGGGAATCGAGGACCAGAGGACACAGGAATCTGAGGGGTAACTTTTTCACACAGTGGGTGGTGGGTGTATGGAACAAGCTGACAGAGGATGTAGTTGAGGCTGGGACTATCCCATTGTTTAAGAAACAGTTGGACAGGTACATGGATGGGACGGGTTTGGAGGGTTATGGACCAAACGCAGGCAGGTGGGACTAGTGTAGATGGGACATTGTTGGCGTGTGTGGGCGAGCTGGGCCGAAGGGCCTGTTTCCACACTGTAACACTCTATGACTGGAACATTGTGGGCTGAAGGGCCCATTCCTGTGCTGTACTGTTCTATGTTCTTATTTGTCAGCGGCTTTAATGATTGACTCAAGGCCGGAGGTATTAGTTGTACAAGTACTGTGTGTACCAGTTTTATTGGAATAATTACATTCAGCCTTTCAGTGCTAATGCACTCACTAACTGTTGTGTGCACTTTAGGGAGTCCCTTGTCAATTGTCATGTACACTCATAGATTTCCTTTTAATCTAGGTGCAGTACAGTGTGTTCATATTAAATATTGCAGGAAGCTTTGCATTTGGTTTCATTTAAAAACAATTAGCAGAGAAAATAGACCATGAAACGTGGAACTTGGCTGTTGGTTTGGGGACATCTCCATTGGTTTGGGAACAGCTCCATCCAAGACCGCAACAGATTGCAGAGTGTTGTAGACACAGCCCAGACCATCAGGCAATCCAATCTCCCTTCCATTGGCTCCATCTACACGTCACGCTGCCTCAGCAAAGGTCAGCAGCATAATCAAGGTCATAACCTCTCCCTCTTCTCCCCTCTCTCATTGGGCAAGAGGTACAGAAGTGTGATAACACACACCTCCAGATTCAGTGACAGTTTCTTCCCAGCTGTTGTCAGGCAACTGAACCATCCTACCACCAACTAGAGAGCAGTTTTGACCTACCATCTACCTCATTGGAAACCTTCTAACCATCTTTAATCGGACTTTACTGGACTTTATTTTGCAGTGAACGTTATTCCCTTTATCCGGTATCTGTACACTGTGGACGGTCTCCCGTGAGGTAGATGGCAGGACAGGACCGCTCTCTAGCTGATGAGAGGATGGTTCAGTTGCCTGATAACAGCTGGGAATAAACTGTCCCTAATCTGAGGTGTGCGTTTTCACACTTATATAGAGGAGGTTAACAGGAGCATATTTAGTGGAACGCTGCTGTTGAAAGAAAGATTTTAAACAGTGGAGCGATTATAATGAAGAATAGCAGATTCACTTCTGGGACCAGCACGCAAAGAGTTGCCAAAGGTAGTACTTACTGCAAAGAGTCGCCTGGCTTCAGCACCATCTTAACCTGCTTCGCCAAATGCTCAGGTGTTTGAGGTTTATCCCTGCTACTTCCATTGGCAGGAAGGGCAGCCTGCATGCCAGTGTATCCTGTATCTGCCAAAAACATGCTGCATGGGCCGATCGTGACATCAGACACATTGTTCTGCTTCTTTCAAGCCAGCATTCATTTCTTGGATGTCCAAGCAGCAAATCACACCCTCTGGAGTTGGGCGTTTCAATGCCAGCGTGTGGAGATGGGGGCTCCCTCCGCCAGAGCCCAGCCTGTGAATGTGGAGCAGAACAACAGACAGACAACCATGTCATCTCTGGGTACCCGCTCTACCACCCACCAAATGGAGCTCTGTCAGGGTTTGGCAGACACTGACGCCAACAGAGACAACAACCTGGCTGCTCAACACCCGGCTTGAGATTTAACTATTCCTTTGGTTTATGTTTCATTCAGAAGAAGAAGTAAAACCTAGCGCACTCATTTACCAAATGTATAAAAATTACTAATTTTTGGTCAGAAATTTTTAAGATAATTTCAAAGGTAGTTAATACAAATTTGTCTCCAGATTCAAAATTCATCATATTAGGTATATTAGAAACTGATCAATCACTAACAATAAAACAACAAATTTTTATCGATTATAGTTTAATAATTGGTAAAAAATTAATATTAAGATTTTGGAAAGGTCCTACCTCCCCCACTATCAAAATGTGGATTACAGAAATGTCGGAGACACTTCATTTGGAAAGATTAAGACTTGTCCTCTCGGACAGGCTAGACCAGTTTAGAGGAACATGGTCTCCATTTATTGATTATCTAAAGGGACAAACTGGCTCGGTTCGAGGGCCTGACTGAAACCTGAACGAGGAATGGATGAAGAATCATATATAATAGATCACTGATATATCTCCAATGAAGTATAGAATGTTTAAAACTCCACTCACATATTTTAATTTTCTTCATTATTTCTTTCTATTAATTTCTTTCTATATTAAAAATAATAAAAAATATAGAAGTACAAAGAAGAATGACTGTAAATTTTACAAATATTAAGAATGTATGTGATGAATAGTATATTCTTTTGTTTTTTTTCTCACATTTTAAATTGTCTTAATATGTATTTACTTCCAATAAAAACATATTTTACAACAAAAAAAAAGAAGAAAAAGAAGACACCCTCTGGAACGCAACAGATAGAAAATAACCTAGTGAGGGTCACCTCCACCTATGCTAGTCACTGGGGTTCATCAACTACTTGCAGGTTAATTTAACAGGTTTACAGTCCAAGTATGATGTTGTGGGAATTACAGAGACATGGCTGCAAGAGGGCCAGGGCTGCGAACTGAATATTCAAGGGTATACCTCCTATTGAAAAGAGACAGGTGGGCAGAGGGGGTGGGTTAGCTCTGTTGGTGAGGAATGAAATTCAGTCCTTTGCCAGCGGTGACATTGAAACAGGAGATGTGGTGTCAGTATGGATAGAACTAAGGAATTGTCTGCAGGCCCCCAAACAGTAGCCTGGACATAGGGTGCAAGTTGAATCAGGAGTTATAATTGGCATGTAGCAAAGGTAATGCTGTGGTTGTTATGGGAGATTTCAACATGCAGGTAGACTGGGAAAATCAGCTTGGTACTGGACCCCAAAAAAGGGACTTTGTAGAGTGCCTTTGTGATGGATTCTTAGAGCAGCTTGTATTGGAGCCTACCAGGGAGAAGGCAATTCTGGATTTAGTGTTATGTAATTAACCGGATTTGATAGAGGAACTTGAGGTTAATGAGCCACTAGGAGGTAGTGACCATAATATGGTCAGGTTTAATCTCCAATTGGAGAGGGAGAAGAGTAGATCGGAGGTGTCAGTGTTGCAGTTGAATAAAGGGGACTATGGGGCCATGAGGGAGGAGCTGGCCAATGTTGACTGGAAAGGTACACTAGCAGGGATGACAGTGGAACAGCAGTGGCAGGTATTTCTCGGAATAATACAGAAGGTGCAGGATCAGTTCAATCCTAGGAGAAAGAAAGATTCCAATGGCTGACAAGGGACGTCAGGGACTGTATGAAAATAAAAGAGAAGTACAACGTAGCAAAGATGAGCGGGAAGCAAGAGGATTGGCTAATGTTTAAAGAGCAACAGAAGATAACTAAAAATACAATACGGGGAGAAGAGATGAGGTACGAAGGTAAGCTAGCCAAGAATACAAAGGAGGATAGTAAAAGCTTCTTTAGGTGTGTGAAGAGGAAAAATTTGGTTAAGACCAAAGTTGGACCCTTGAAGAATGAAAAAGGAGAATTTATTATGGTGAACAAGGAAATGGCAGATGAGTTGAACAGGTACTTTGGATCCATCTTCACTAAGGAGGACATAAACAATCTTTCTGATATAGTAGTGGCCAGAGGATCTGGGGATACGGAGGAACTGAAGGAAATCCACATTAGGCAGAAAATGGTGTTGGATAGACTGATGGGACTGAAGGCTGATAAATCCCCAGGGCCTGATGGTCTGCAGCCCAGGGTACTTAAGGAAGTGGCTCTAGAAATTGTGGATGCATTGGCGATAATTTTCCAATGTTCTATAGAGTCAGAATCAGTTCCTGTGGATTGGAGGGTAGCTAATGTTATCCCACCTTTTAAGTAAGGCGGGAGAGAGAAAACAGGGAATTATAGACCAGTTAGCCTGACATCGGTGGTGGGGAAGATGCTGGAGTCAATTATAAAAGAGGCAATAGCCGTACATTTGGATAGCAGTAATAGGATCGGTCCGAGTCAGCGTGGATTTATGAAGGGGAAATCATGCTTGACTAATCTTCTGGAATTTTTTGAGGATGTAACTAGGAAAATGAACAAGGGAGAGCCAGTGGATGTAGTGTACCTGGACTTTCAGAATGCATTTGATAAGGTCCCACATAGGAGATTAGTGGGCAAAATTAGGGCACATGGTATTGGGGATAGAGTGCTGACATGGATAGAAAATTGATTGGCAGACAGGAAACAAAGAGTAGCGATTAACGGGTCCCTTTCAGAATGGCAGGCAGTGACTACTGGAGTACCGCAAGGCTCGGTGCTGGGACCGCAGCTATTTACAATATACATCAATGATTTGGATGAAGGGATTCAAAGTAACATTAGCAAATTTGCAGATGACACAAAGCTGGGTGGCAGTGTGAACTGTGAGGAGGATGCTATGAGAATGCAGGGTGATTTGGACAGGTTGGGGGAGTGGGCAGACGCATGGCGGATGAAGTTTACTGCAGATAAATGTGAGGTTATCCACTTTGGTAGCAAAAACAGGAAGGTAGATTATTATCTAATTGGCATCAAGTTGGGAAAAGGGGAAGTACAACGGGATCTGGGGGTCCTTGCTCATCAGTCTATGAAAGTAAGCATGCAGGTACAGCAGGCAGTGAAGAAAGCGAATGGCATGTTGGCTTTTATAAGAAGAGGAGTCGAGTATAGGAGCAAAGAGGTCCTTCTGCAGTTGTACAGGGCCCAAGTGTGACCACACCTGGAGTATTGCATGCAGTTTTGGTTCCCTAATTTGAGGAAGGACATTCTTGCTATTGAGGGAGTGCAGCATAGGTTTACAAGGTTAATTCCCGGGATGGCGGGACTGTCATATGCTGAGAGAATGGAATGGCTGGGCTTGTACACTCTGAAGTTTAGGATGAGAGGGGATCTTATTGAAACATATAAGATTGTTAAGGGTTTGGACACGCTAGTGGCAGGAAACATGTTCCCGATGTTGGGGGAGTCCAGAACCAGGGACCACAGTTTAAGAATAAGGGGTAAGCCATTTAGAACGGAAACGAGGAAACACTTTTTTCTCACAGAGAGTTGTGAGTCTGGAATTCTCTGCCTCAGAGGGCGGTGGAGGCCGGTTCTCTGGATAGTTTCAAGAGAGTGCTAGTTAGGGCTCTTAAAGATAGCGGAGTCAGGGGATATGGGGAGAAGGCAGGAACAGGGTACTGATTGGGGATGATCAGCCATGATCACATTGAATGGCGGTGCTCACTCGAAGGGCCGAATGGCCTACTCCTGCAACTATTGTCTATTGTCCATAAAATCACCTGACATAAGAGTGGCACGGTGGCGCAACGGTAGAGTTGCTGCCTCACAGCGGCAGAGACCCAGCTTCGATCCTGACTATGGGTGCTGTCTGTATGGAGTTTGTACGTTCTCCCTGTCACCGTGTGGGTTTCCTCCAGGTGCTCTGGTTTCCTTCCACACTCCAAAGGCGCTCCAAAGTCTGACCAGGATTGTATCCAGACTGAGGAACTAATGCTGTGGAGGATTTGGAGCGTCTCAGTTTGGTCTTTGTAGAGTGGGCAGTGAGGATACCAACAGCAGCATCTACACAACATGTGGTTTTGATGAAGTGGGAAAAGAGGAATATTTCTATCGGTATGTGGGCACTAGCCAGAAGCCGGAGATCCAAAATATTTGGCAAAAGAAGTCAAGGAGGAATGAGGTGAATGTTTTCTGACTCTGCGGGTTGGTAAGGTTTGGAATGAATTGCCTGGAGTTGTGATTACATCTGATTCCACTGGAACTTTCACAACCCAATCAAGAATGTGTTTGAAGAGATCCAGATCACAAGCCTCACAAGAAAAAGGCTTTGGAGACACAAGAAAATGCAGTTGCTGGAATCTTGAACGACAAACAAAGTTCTAGAAGAACCCAGCGGGTCAGTCAGCATCTGCGGAGGGAGTGGACGGACAACATTTTCAGTTGGGACCCTTCTTCAGATGAAGGGAGGTGTTGTGGGGGGAGCTGGAAAAGTGAGGTGTGGTGGAGCAAAGCCTGGAAGATGATGGGTTGAGTAAGTGACAAACACCAGAGATGAAACGGTGTCAAAAAGCAAGAAGAGGAGTAGCGACATGGAAACATGATGGGAGAGTTATGGGTGGAAGAGAGGGGGGAGGGTAAGTAGGGAAGAGAGGGGTGGAACAGCAGCTACTGAAGAGCACATCTTCAATGGGGAGGGTTGCACAGAACTGGTCAAGGGCAGGGGAGGAGTGCATTTCAAACTGCTTTGAGTTGGTAGAATTGCAATGTTGAAGGATGTGGGTGGCTCGGTGGTGCAGCGTTAGAGTTGCTGCCTCACAGCACCAGACACCCGGCTTAGATCCTGACTACAGGTACTGTCTGTACGGAGTTTGTATCTTCACCCTGTGACCTGCGTGGGTTTTCTCCGAAAACTTTGGTTTTCCCTCCACACTCCAAAGATGTGCAGGTTTGTAGGTTAATTAGCTTGGTATAAATGTATAAATGTAAATTTGGCCCTAGTGTGTGTAGGGGAGTGTTAGTGTGTGGGGATCACTAGTTGGTGTAGACTCAGTGGGCCAAAGGGCCTGTTTCTGTGCTGTATCTCTAAACTGAACTAAATTAAACTAAGACTTGGCAATGGACTGGAACGAGTATGCCACAGTGCTATAGACTTCATAGGGAAATATGTGGGGAAGTCTATTCCAACAAGATCATCCAAGTATTCCCTGTTAGGATGAATCAAGACCTACTTTACTGAAGAGCAGATCTTGGGCATTGAGGATTGTTGATACTGGGTCATCGGCAATCGGCAATAGCAGACACTCATGGTCCATTACAACATGGGCCATCTACATTGCTGTGTCAAGTTGCTCCTCAGCCATTCATGAAATCCATGTTCCCCCACCAGACAATTGCAGGATCGGTTATTTCTCTGGAAGGACGCCGTACAGGAAATTGTTTTTCTGCTTTGGGTATTTTGGAAAGTTCTGGCATGAATGCTTTCCCTGAGAAATCCCTTGCATCACCATATAATTGTCAGGAGTGAAGTTGAACGTGGGAAGGACGTAAAGCCGGCCGTGTGATGTTGTCATCTGTTGGACCTGCTCCTGATACGTAGCACCATTGACTTCAGTCGGCTGAGACTTGCGCAGGTCCGGTGTGATGGGCGGGGAAATCGATTCCATCTGCTCTGCCTATGCTGCCCGCCTCGCCTCTCTCTCCTGTCACGTAGCTGTCAGAAGTAAAACAGGGAATGATGGAAATATCCAGGGGGACAAATCTGGAACATTTCCAGCATTCTCCTCTTCAGATTACCCGCGTCTGCACTTTTCTGTTATTCAAAAACACAACTTTTGTCAGTGGAAAATTGCAGAACCACAAAAGAATTCCAAACTTTTCCAACATGAGGTCCCCAGTTCCTGTTTTAAGATAAATTAACATGTAACCTTTATGTCTGCTGTAAATCCTCATTTTTAACTTCTTTAGAAGTCAGCAACACCCTACTCTGTAACGTCAGTGGAAAGTTAAACCAGGCAGGACCGAGTCACCGCGTAGTACTTTGTCAGCTCCAAAAGGTGCAGAGAAGATTTACGAGGATGTTGCCAGGACTCGTGGGCCAGAGCTACAGGGAGAGGTTGAGCAGGCTGGGTCTCTATTCCCTGGCAGGCAGGAGGATGAGGGGTGATCTTATAGAGGTATAAAATCATGAGAGGAATAGATGGGGTAGAGGCACAGTCTCTGGCCCAGTGTGGGGGAATGCAGAACCAGAGGACATACAGTAGGTTTAAGGTGAGGGGGGGAAAGATTCAATAGGAACGTGAGAGGTAACTTATTTACACCCAAGGGTGGTGGGTGTATGGAACGAGTTGCCAGGGGAGGTAGTTGAGGCTGGGACTATCGCACGTTTAAGAGACATTAAGACAGGTAACTTGAGTTATCCTAACCATGTACCTGTCCAAATGTTTCAGACAACAGAAACAGATCCATCCATGTCGACCCAGTCTACGTTAGTCCCGTTCGCCCATCCTATTTGACCGCAAAAAACCCGTCTTTTTTTTAGCTTTTTTACTTGAGAATGTGTGTATAACTAATGAATAATTTATGTATGATTTATGTGTGCGAGTTCTGCCCGAGTCTATGTGCCTGAGAGGCAGACGCAAGCATGATTTTCATGTTCCCTGTACCTCCATACTGTTGCGTATGACAGTAAGCTCCAGTGGACTTGGCTTCAGTTCATTGGCCTCATTGAAACGTACGGATTAGTGAAAGGCTTGGATAGAGTGGATGTGGAGAGCATGTTTCCACTAGTGGTAGAGACTGGAGGTCATAAGAGATGAGGAGAAACTTCTTTAGTCAGAAGGTGGTGAACCTGTGGACTTCTTTGCCACAAAAAGCTATGGAGGCCAAGTCAGTGGATATTTTTACGGCAGAGATAGAGTACAGGTGTCAAATGTTATGGGGAGAAGGCAGGAGAATGGGGTTAGGAAGGTGAGATAGATCAGTCATGAGTGAATGGCGGAGTAGATTAGATGGGCCGAATGGCCTGTTTCTGCTCCTATCACTTATGACCTGATGAGTTAACTTGAATAGCACTGGGTGGCAGGAAATGGTGCATACAGGGTTTATATCCATCAGCCTTGGTGACATTTGTTGCATTTTGTCTTGCAACATTTATTGGGTCTCAGCAAGATAACTAGAAGTAGGTGCTCTTTTTTGACGTTTGAAGGTCCCTACCTGTACAGTTGGATCAGCTGCATTACTGTATATGTCCGTGACCTATGGTGGGCAGCAAACACTACGGCTAGCTGCATCTCATCAAAGAATTCAATTAAATTCTTTAACGTATTAATGTAGGAAGGAACTGCAGATGCTGGTTTAAATCGAAAGTAGACACAAAATGCTGGAGTGACTCAGCGGGACAGACAGCATCTCTGGACAGAAGGAATGCGTGACGTTTCGGGTTGAGCCCCTTTTTCAGACGTATTAGTGTCTTGCCTAAGATGGCCCCTTCGACTTTGAGGGCGGCACGGTGGCGCAGTGGTAGAGTTGCTGCCTCACAGCGCCAGACACCCAGTTCGATCCTGACCACGGGTGCTGTCTGATCGGAATTTGTACGTTCTCTCCGTGACCTGCGTGAGTTTTCTCCGGGTGTTCCAAACTCCTCCCATGTTCCAAAGACGTACAGGTTTGTAGGTTAATTGGCTTTGGTAAATATTGTAAATTGGCCCTAGTGTTTAGGATAGTGCTAGTGTATGGGGTCCCTCCAAAATGCTGGAGTAACTCAGCGGGACATGCAGCATTTCTGGAGAGAAGGAATGGGTGACGTTTCAGATCGAGACCCTTCTTCTGAAGAACGTCACCCATTCCATCTCTCCAGTGATGCTGTCTGTCCCGCTGAGTTACTCCAGCATTTTGTGTCAACCTTAGGTCACTATATAGTCTGTCCATAGACATTTCCTGCTGTAATATATCTGTAATTTATATTTCCCCAAAGCCCTTTAAAATGAATGTCTGTTGGAACCTTTCTACTTTTCATTCAGGATTCATAACTCAACATTCACTTTGTTTGCATAGTGTGTCCCAGGCAGAACACCATTAAAACCAGCTCTAGTCTTCAGATGACACTAAATCTCTCACACGCCAGCCATTTGGGAGCAAAAGATGTTTTAATGAATTAAAAGCCCCTTCGGACAGCTGCTCCGTGGTTTCAGATGGCGAGCTTCCCTCTCTCTCAGAATCCAACAGCTGTGGCCTTAACCTCGGGGATATCTGACATTGGGAATCTACCAGACAATTGGTGATGTTTCACCACGCTCCTCTCTGCCTGTGGGCCACTTAGGAGTAATTTTGCAGGTCAGGCAGCATCTCTGGCGAACTCTAAGTTTTAGGAGAAGTTTAAGTTTAGGTTTAAGGAGCTTCAAGTTCCTAGGACTAGATATCTCCAACAACTTCTCCTGGACCACCCAAGTCCAAGCAACGGCCAAGAATGCACACCAACACCTCCACTTCCTTAGAAGGCTTAGGAAGTTTGGCACGTCCTCACAACTCTCACCAACGTCTACAGATGCGCCGCAGAAAGTGTTTTACTGGGATGCATCACAGCGCGGTGTGGAAACAGCTCCATCCACGACTGCAAGAAATTGCAGCGAATTGTGGACGCAGCCCAGACCATCACACAAACCAACCTCCCTGCCGTTGACTCTGTTTACACCTCACGCTGCCTCGACAAGGCCAGCAGCATCATCAAGGACGAGTCCCACCCTGGCCACTCCCTCTTCCCCCCTCTCCCATCAGGCAAAAGGTGTAGAAGTGTGAAAACGCACACCTCCAGATTCAGGAACAGTTTCTTCCCAGCTGGCAACTGAACCATTCTATCACCAACTAGAGAGCAGTGCTGAGGTATTAACCACCTCATTGGCGACACTTGGACTATCTTTAATCGATCTTTACTGGATTTTATTTTGCACTAAATGTTATGCCCTTTATCTGTACACTGTGGATGGCTTGCTGGTAATCATGTATTGTCTTTCCGCTGACTGGTTAGCACATTGGAAAAGCTTTTCACATTGGAAAACCTCAGTACACGTGACAATAAACTAAACTAAGCTATCGAACATGGTTAGGTGACATTTTTTCATACTGATTGTAGGGGGCGAGAAGGGAAAGGGAAGAGGCAGGACAGAGCGTGGTAGATAATAGATGGGCACAGGTGAGGGGGATAGGCAGATGGGGAACACTTGGTGGTATTGGCAGCAGCTGATATCCCAAGTAGTTAGTTCCTGTTTGAACAATCACGTCCCCAAGTCTATGTCATTTGGAGCCTATTTGGAGGTTGTAGTGTTTAATAGCCTGATGGTTGCAGTGACACAAATATCTTATTGAAAATAATTTCTTACAGGTATCAGAGCTCTGTTTACAATGGTACCGAGACATGGAAAGTGAAGTGGGTGGACAGGTAGGATCAACTTGGCTTTGATTTCCTTGATTTTAGGAATCTGATTCAGAGTGGTTATTCAAGATGCTAATAGTGATTGATCAAGTAGCGGTAGAGTTGCTGCCTTACAGTGAAAGCAGCGCCGAGACCCGGGTTCCATCCCGACTATGGGTTTGTACGTTCTCCCCGTGACCTGCGTGGGTTTTCTCCGAGATCTGCGGTTTCCTCCCACACTCCAAAGACGTACAGGTTTGTAGGTTAATTAGCTTGGTAAATGTAAAAATTGTCCTAGTGTGTGTAGGATAGTGTTAATGTGCGGGGATCGCTGGTCGGCGCGGACCCGGTGGGCAGAAGGGCCTGTTTCCGTGCTGTATCTCTAATCTAAAACTAAAAACCAGATGAGATGCTGTACAGTTACAATTAGTGCAAGGATTAGTGATGGAGGTAGAGCCACTGCCTCACAGTGCTAGAGACCCGGGACCGATCCTGGCTACGGGTGCTTGTCTGTACGGAGTTTGCATGTTTTTTTCTGAGATCTTCGGTTTCCTCCCACACTCCAAAGACGTATAGGTCTGTAGATTAATTGGCTTGGAATAAATGTAAGATTGATGGAGGTTTATGAGGTAAGAGTATGAAGAGCTCTGGATCAGACAGATAACTGGAGAGAGGTGCCTCAGATCATTGCCAATCTGATTTTGTTGCAGAGGGTTCACCAGGGGCTGGTTGCACACTCACTCTTTTTAATAGAAGGAGGGTCTGAGGAAGGGGCTCGACCCCAAACATCACCCATACCTTCTCTCCAGAGATGCTGCCCGTCCCGCTGTGTACTCCAGCATTTTGCACCTATCTCCAGTTTAAACCAGCATCTGCAGTTCCTTCCTAGACTCTTGGACCTACGTTCAGTAGGGATTAAAACATTAGTAAGTCATGAGGGCTATTTTATTGCCACAAAGAGTTACTCGCTTTGGGCACTCTTACAGGTAGTACAGGTAGGAATAGATTTCTTCAACAACTTTCACGATAATGTTGTGAAGTATATCAAATTGAAGGTTCTGGGATGCGGGCCTTATTAGATTACAGCTAACTTCATGCGGCATTCCGACATGAAAAGGTTCCCCACCCCTGCCCTAAACCCTTCGTATGGAAAAAGTTGCCCCTCAGGTTAATCTTAAATCTTTCCCCCTCTCACCCTAAGCCTATGCCCTCACATTCTTGATCTCCTTACCCTCGGAGAAAAAAACGACTCTGTGCATGTACCCTATCGATTCCTCTCGTGATTTTGTACACCTTAATAAGATTGCTCCTCAGCCTCCTGTACCACAAGGAATAAAGTCCCAGCCTGAGGCGTGGGGATGAATCTTGGACCCGTTACAAGCAGTCGGAGGGAATGAATGGTGTAAGCGCTGCTTAACTGATAACCTGGATTTCTTTTGTTGCATTGAAGGTAAGTTGACATGCCCGGACTCCGGGCTCTGATGCTGAATGCATGGAATGCGCCATGTTTGGTTCAGGCATTCCATAGGTGTCTGTCGTTTAGACACCACAAAAACTGTTTACATCTGGCCTGCTGCTAAGCGCGAGGATTTCCATTGCACTTGCTCTTGCATGCTCAGTTGGAAGCCGTCAACCTGCTGTGTGTGTGTCTGCAACTAACCTTCAGTATCCTAATTGTGTTTGTAAACCTGAGCATGGACATGCACTGGAGTAACATGGATGAGTTAGAACCCATGTCATATGTTCAGTCAGCTGCCTCTAATGGCGTTTGCTTTGTCTACCTAGCCAAGTATTTACATCTTTCACTGCTAAAGCATTTTAGTATTTGCTGAGTACTGTTATCTATAACTCCATAAGGCTCAAAGCACTAGAAACCACCCTTATCACATCAAAATCCTTAGTTCCAATTATGTGAGTGTTAGTGATTTTTATACAGATCTATCATCAAGTAGAAACATCAGCTAACCATTAAAAGTATGATGTAACAAGCAAGATTTTGCTGCATTATCTGTGGCAGAACAGTTAGATGATAATCATGCCTATTCTCTTTCTCCCTCTCCCTCTCTCTCTCTCTCTCCCTCTCTCATTCTCTCTCGCTCTCTCACTCTCTCGCTCTCACTTTCTCTCTCACTCTCTCCCTCACTCTTTCTCTCTCTTTCTCTTTCACTCTCTCTTACACGCATTCACACACTCTCTATCTCTCTCTCTCTCTCACATTCTCTCTCCCTCCCTCACACACACTGTCTCTCTCACACACTCTCTTTCTCATACAATCTTTTAACAATCTGGAGTTTGTACCTTCTCCACTGTGTGGGTTTTCTCCGGGTTCTCCGGTTTCCTCCCACATTCCAAAGACGTACAGGTTTGTAGGCTAATTGGCTTGGTATAATTGTAAATTGTCCCTTGTCCACAGGATAGTGTTAAGGGTCTGTCCCACTTTCACGACCTAATTCACAACCTTTTTTACTCGTGGACATTTTTCATCATGCTAGAAAAACACCCCGACCTACTTGATGCCACGAGTACCTACGACTAGCATCACGTCCTGCTACGACCTACCTACGACCTTGTGACGAACATGCTGCGAGTATGAGTCAAGGGCAAATTCGGCAGAGGTCGTGAATTAGGCCGTGCAAGTGGACAGGCCCTTTAGTGTGCGGGGATCGCTGGTCGGCGCGGACTCGGTGGGCCGAAGGGCCTGTTTTTGCGCTGTAAAATCTCTAAACTAAACTAAACTAATCATGCATTTTCTCTTTCTCTCTCTCTCCTCTCTCTCACTCTCTCCCTCAAACTCTCTTTCTAAAGGGGCTGTCCCACTGCGGCGACCTAATCCGCGAGTTCAGAAGAGTGTCTTCGACCTTCAAGCTCGGGGGCACTCGCTTGGAAAACCTCAGGCTAGATCAACCGACCGCTCACACACACACACAAACACATCACAAAGGCGGGGGCCAGGGAAAGCGGGGGAACGCTGTATGAAATTCACACCCGCGATGAAGAGGAAGGTAAAAGACTGCTGCACGGTGTACGGTAAGTCCTTTGGGGGGGGGGGGGGGGGAGAGAAGGGCGGAGAAGGAGAGAGAAGGGGGGAGAAGGAGTGGAGACACTTTTAAGAAGTCAGGCAACATTTAATAAAGTTTAGCGGGCATTTTACCTACCGGTTGGTTTTCCTTGGTCCTGAAAACTCCAATGAGCCAATTAGAATGCCCGGTCAGCGAAGGAGATAGCCTACGGCTGTCCTCGACTGCCGGTAACTACATAGCGACGCCACTCCACTGCACTACGAGTTAAAAGGAACCATGCCGGCCAAGTTTTACTCGTGTACATTTTTTCAATGTGCTGAACATTTTTCCACGACCTAGCTGAGGCCACGAGTTTGCGGGAACTTCCCTCGAGCATGAAGAAGAGTTCCAGTGACCTCATAGGACCTCCTAGGACCACGTGCCGACCATGCTGCGAACTTGAGTCGGGGGCAAATTCTTCTAAACTGGCAGATTAGGACAGCACCTTTACTCTTTCTCTCTCTCACACTTTCTGTCTCACTCTCTCAGTAAGTAATATAATACCCTGTAATAAGAGTACCATCGTAATCTGACCACACATTCTTTTGCTTTTCAGCATTTTCACGGTTCAGGATATTTTGTGTTCTAATGTGGGGCCCGGGGCTAATAAATTCTCAGTAGACATTGTTTCCTTTTGAAGAATCAATTGATTTGACAACAGATTGATATGAAGAAACAGAAGTTCCAATGACCTAAACAGGATGAATTGTGTTTTACCTGAGTCATTGTGTGAAGAGTTTGTGTTAACCAAAGACAAGGTGTTTGTGAGTGAATGATAGTGGGAGGCTGGAACCTTGTGACACACTCATTCTTCAGTCTCAGACTGAGCGTGCCAGTAAATGCATAAAGTCCTGTAAGAAGCAACAAATTGATTGACAACATCGGAACAAAGTTGCTTTCTCAGTTCTGTACCCTATGTGATCTTGTGTAGGAAGGAACTGCAGATGCTGGTTTAAATCGAAAATAAACACAATCGGCTGGAGTAACTCAGCGGGTCAGGCAGCATCTCTGGAGAGAAGGAATGGGCGACGCTGGGGAGAGGTTGGATAGACTTGCAATGTTTTCTCTGGAATGTCGGAGATTGAGGAGAGACCTGGTAGAAGTATATATAATGGTGACAGGCGCAGATAGGGTAGACAGTCAGAACCTTTATCCCATGGTGAAAATGCCCGACACTTGGGGAAATTTGAATGAAGATGTGCGGGCAGGTTTTTCACACAGAGGGTGGTGATGGCCTGGAATGCTTTGCCGGATGTGGTGGTGGTGGAGGCAGATACAATAGAGGCATGTTAGATACTCTTGGGTAGGCACAAGGACAGAAGGGGGGTGGTCATGTTTACTAAAGAAAGAAGACATCTTGAATGCCCGACAAGCCAAGTGGCCTACTCCTGCAACTGTTTTCTATGTTTCTGTTTCTATGAATGACCTTGAATAGAAAGTCTCATCTTGGGAGCTAATGCACGGAGACGGAGGAATTGGGAATAAGGAACAGCATCTTTGCCAAAGGCAGGGTGGGAGGAAGTGTAGTCCAAATAACTGTGGGAGTTAGTACGTTTTTAATAGACGTCAGCCTATAGCCTAGCTGCTGTAATGGAGTTAGATGGATCAAGAAAGGGGAGAGAGGTGTGAGAGATGGTCCCGGTAAATGTGAGGGCAGGGTGGATGTTAGTGGTGAAGATAATAAACGACCTGAAATGTCACCTGTGCGTGATCTCCAGAGGTGCTGCCTGACCTGTCGACTTGCTCCAGCTCTCGGTGGAACAGCTAGCACCCGCAGTTCTTTATTTCCACATTCTTCAGCAGTTTCAAGGAGATGTACGAGATAGGATTATTTATACGGGGGAGTGTAGGTTCCTGGAACCCTCTGAGAGGGGAGGTGATGGGAGCAGGCAGAGCAATGATTGAGGCACTTACACAGACATCAACAGATGGGTATAATGGGACATGAGGCTTGTGCAGACAGATGGCTGGAGTGAAATTGACATTGTGTTCAGCACGGATATAGTCAGCTCTTTGGTACAAGAGAAGTTCCTCGTCATATCTTTGGAACAGAGTGTTCTCAGGCTCGCTGGGAATGTATTTTGTTTCGCTGTTTGGTTTGTCAAGTTTGTAAACATGTTCCCGCTGACAAATGCTGTTTGAAAGATAATTTGAATCAATGCAACGCCACCAGGGCTCAACGCTGACGAGTGCGTGCCTGGGGTTCCTGTGGACCCAGTGTTCTTTGTCACCGCACCAAGTCCAATGCCGTCGGTGGGGGTATGGGTGTGGGACCACGCAGAATTGAGCGCACTCCATGCATAGAGTCATAGTCACAGTCACAGTCACAGGACCTTCAACCCAACTTGCCCACACCGGCCAACAATGTCCCAGCTACACGAGTCACAGAGTGATACAGTGTGGAAACAGGACCTTCAGCCCAACTTGCCCACGCCGGCCAACATGTCCCAGCTGCACTAGTCACACCTGCCTGCGTTTGGTTCATATCCCTCTAAACCTGTTCTATCCATGTGCCTGTATATCTGTTTCTTAAACGTTGCGATACTCCTGGCCTCAACTACCTCCTCTGGCAGCTCGTTCCATACACCCACCACCCTTTATGTGAAAAAGTTACCCCTATTAAATCTTTTCCCCTTCACCTTAAACCTATGTCCTCTGGTCCTTGATTCCACTACTCTGGGCAAGAGACTCTGTGCATCGACCCGATCTATTCCTCTCATGATTATAGACATCTATTGTCACAACCGTGACTCCTACAACAGCGCAGGGCGAGACATTGCCTCAGACGGTGGTAGAGGCCAGGTCACTGGGTATATTTAAAGTGGAGATTGACATTATCTTGATTAGTAAGGGCATCAAAGGTTACAGGGAAAAGACAGGAGAATTGGGAGAATATGTTTAAGGAACAGTTAGCCAGGTACATGGATGGGGCAGGTTTAGGGGGATATGGGGCAAACGTGGACAGGTGGGACTAGCGTAGCTGGGACATTTTGGTTGGTGTGACCGCGTCTGTACAGAGTTTGTACGTTCTCCCTGTGACCTGCGTGGGTTTCCTCCGATTGCTCCAGTTTCCTCACACACTCCAAGGACGTACAGGTATGTAGGTTAATTGGCTTTGGTCAAATTGTAAATTATCCCTAGTGTGTGTAGGATAGTTTTAGTGTGTGGGGTGATCACTGGTCGGCACGAACTCGGTGGGCCGAAGGGCCTGTTTCCGTGCTGTGTCTCTAAAACTAAAAACTAAAACTAAAACAATCCTGTCTGTATTTCCTGTGCGATCTACCAAGCTTGCCCAGAACATTCCTTCTTCATGATACAAAAATCACACCCGTGACAGTTTTGTTTTTCGCAACCTTCTTTTTGACTGTCTTTATCTTAATCTTTAGTAATTGTCTGACTCCCAAAAGGTTGTGAAATGGTTTTGTCTCACTCTTGCATCATTGAATTAGTCAATTGTTCTCCTGAGGAAGTCATCCTATTTGATGCATTGGCCATTATAGAGTCACAGTCACACAGCACAGAACAAGCCCTTCAGCACAACTTGTCCATGCTGAACAAGATGGCCCATCTAAGCGAGCCCCATTTGCCCACATTTAGTCCATATCCTGGCCAGATGGCACAGAGATAGAGTTACTGCATTACAATGCCAGTGACCCGGGTTTGATCCTGACTACAGGTGCTGCCTGTACGGAGTTTGTACGTTCTCCCCCTGACCGAGATATTCGGTTTCCTCCCACACTCCAAAGACGTACAGGTTTGTAGGTTACACAAAAGGCTGGAGAAACTCAGCGGGTGCAGCAGCATCTAAGGAGCGAAGGAGATAGGCAACGTCTCGGCCCGAAACATCGCCTATCTCCTTCGCTCCTTAGATGCTGCTGCACCCGCAGAGTTTCTCCAGCCTTTTGTGTACCCTCGATTTTCTAGCATCTGCAGTTCCTTCTTTAACAGGTTTGTAGGTTAATTGGCTTGGTGTATGTGTAAATTGTCCCTAGTGTGTGTAGGGTTGTGTTAATGTGCGGGGATCGCTGGTCCAAGAAAGAACAGCACCTCATATGTCACTTGGGCAGCTTACAAGGCAGTGGTATGAATATTCATTTCTTTAACATGAAGTAACCCTTGCATCCCCCTCTCTCCGTGCCTCTCCCACCCCAGTCATTGTACTACTTTCTTTGTCATCCTGGTGAGTCTCATTATCACCTAGCCTACAGCCAACAGACCCTTTCCTTGATCATCATTACTTTGTTGCATCTTTTATTCATTTGTTCTATACCTCTCCATATCTCGTTTCCCTCTCCCCTAACTCTCAGTCTGAAGAAGGGTCTCGACCCGAAAGGTCACCTAATTCATTTCTCCAGAGATGCTGCCTGACCCGCTGAGTTACTCCAGCATTTTGTGTCTATCTTCTGATAAAGAGAGCATTGGAACCACAGGAGCAGATGATAGCTCTGATGTTGGCTGTGCCTGAGTCAGAAGACTCCATATATCATTTCATTATCACCTCGTTCACAGCCAACAATAGACCATTGTGGGCTCCACCTATCATTGGACATCGGTGCTGGCTCTGATTTGTTCTGAACCTTTTCCTACCTCTAGTTTCCCTCTCCCCTGACGCTCAGTCTGAAGAAGGGTCTCGACCCTAAATGGACTGGTGTAGCTGGGCCACGTTGGCCGTTGTGGGAAAGTTGGGCTGAAATTTCCACACTGTATCACTGTGACTATGACCCAAAACGTGGCTCCCCATTCAATCATGTTTGATCTATCTGTCCCTCCTAACCCCCATTATTCTGCCTTACCTCCATAACCCATACTAATCAAGAATATATCTATCTCTGCATTAAAAATATGTATTGACTTGGCCTCCACAGCCTTTTGTGGCAATTAATTCTACAATCATCACCCTCAGACTAAAGAAATTCCACCTTATCTCCTCCTTAAAGGAACGTCCTTTAATTCTGACCTCTATCCTAGACTCTCCCACGAGTGGAAACATGCTCTCCACATACACTCTATCCAAGCCATTCACTATTTGGTAAGTCTCAATGAGGTCCCCCAGCATTCTAGTAAATTCCAGTGAGTACAGGCCCAGTGCCGACAAACGCTCATCATTCCTGGGATAATTCTTGTAAACCTTCTCTGGACCCTCTTCAGAGCCAGCACATCCTTCCTCAGATATGGTGCCCAAAATTGCTCACAATACCCCAAATGTGACCAGACCAGCGCCTTATAGAGCCTCAGCATTACTATACATCCCTGTTTTTGTATTCGAGCCTTCTTGAAATAAACATCACATATTCCTTCTCTCCAGAGATGCTGCCTGACCCGCTGAGTTACTCCAGCACTCTGTATCTATCTTCACTTAATCTCATGTGCGTCGATGGAGTTGATTACCTGACATACTGAATATTTTTGTTTGAGTGGAGGGGCAGTTCAAGTCAAATACTCTGCTGAATGCTGACGGCTGTGCTAATCTGCAAAGAATGCCCATTAAAAAATACAATCATTTCAGCTTTTGAAAGATTACGTTGGCCTTCACATTGAGAACATTTTGCTTATGTACTGTACGATGAGCTATGGTGATGGGCAATTCCTCAATGTCACCAGGCAACTTGGTTGGGTCATTGTGTGCATGGGCAGCCCAAGATAGTAGAAGAATAGCAGCAACAATCTGCATGTGTAACAATTGTAATCAGGTAAACGGGGAACCAGCAAAATTAGATTTGATATTAGAACTATTCAGCAGTCTAGATAATCTAGTGTGACAGATGACCAAAAGCTCAGTTGCCAGCTATTGGTGAGGCCGCACTTGGAGTATTGTGTTCAGCTTTGGTCACCAGCTTATAGAAACAATACCACAAAGTGCAGTAAAGATTTATGAGGATGTTGCCAAGTCTCAAGCGACTGAGTTATCGGGAGAGATTGAGTAGGCGAAGACTATTCCTTAGAACGTAGGAATAGATTGATAGGTCTTGATTACTCAGGGCATCAAAGGTTACAGGGAGAAGGAAGGAAAAATAGATCAGCCATGATTGAATGGCGGAGCAGTCTTGATGGTCCAAATGGCTTAATTCTGCTCCGATATCTTATGAGCGTATGATTTAAGGGTGATCTCATAAACTGAAGGTGTATAAAATTGTGAAGGAAATAGATAAGATGAATGCACATATTTTTTTCCCAGCATCTCTGGGGATCATGGATAGGTGACGTTTCACAGAGTGCTGGAGTAACTCAGTGGGCTAGGCAGCATCTCTGGAAAGCATGGATAGATGAAGTCTGAAGACTAGTCCCGACCCAAAATATCATCTTTCCATGTTCTCTAGAGATGCTGCCTGACCCGCTGAGTTACTCCAGCACTCTGTGAAACGTCACCTATCCATGTTCTCCACAGATGCTGCCTGACCCGCTGAGTTACTCCAGCACTCTGTGAAACGTCACCTATCCATGTTCTCTAGAGATGCTGCCTGACCCGCTGAGTTACTCCAGCACTCTGTGAAACGTCACCTATCCATGTTCTCCACAGATGCTGCCTGACCCGCTGAGTTACTCCAGCACTCTGTGAAACGTCACCTATCCATGTTCTCTAGAGATGCTGCCTGACCCGCTGAGTTACTCCAGCACTCTGTGAAACGTCACCTATCCATGTTCTCCACAGATGCTGCCTGACCCGCTGAGTTACTCCAGCACTCTGTGAAACGTCACCTATCCATGTTCTCCACAGATGCTGCCTGACCCGCTGAGTTACTCCAGCACTCTGTGAAACGTCACCTATCCATGTTCTCCACAGATGCTGCCTGACCCGCCGAGTTACTCCAGCTCCTTAGTCGTCTAGCTTGTTGTTTTTCTTTGCTGAAGGCTCCAGCATCTGCAGCCTCTTATGCCTCCAGTAGAATTAGCAACTTGCTGCACGGAATACGGGGAGGGAAGCGGACCCCACCCTCTCATTCCCCCCCTCCCTACAGGGCAAGGCGATCTCCTGAGATTAGCTCTCAGCCCTCTTGCATGTCTGCAAGCAGATTGTTGAATGGCAGTAGGCCACTTCACTACCTCGTACCTAATAAATCAAGCACTGTTCACGATTTCTCAAAACTCATTTTCATTTCCAAGCAGAAAACAAGCAGCAGAGGCATGTTTCAAAGAAAGCAGAGACTAATTTTCTTCGCAGCGAGCGGCTGTTCCTGGTGTGGCTGCAGCTGGTGGAAGGGTCGGTGCCAGACACATGGTTCTGTTGGCTGTGCTCTGCCCAGGGAACAGCTCCCACTTACATAGCCAGCCAGACAGTCTGTGTCGCAACCTCCATCTCACCAACTACCCCGCAGGAACCATGTTGCTGGTTGTTTTTCCATGAGGCCGCCACAGCTGACTTCCAACCCCAGAAGCTCAAGGCAACACTGGCAACGTCCGGCGATCATTTCATCAATCGGCTCTGGGCCTGTCCCCGCTGGAGTTTAGGACGAGGGGGGACCTCATTGAAACTTACCAAACAGTCAAAAGCTTGGATAGAGTGGATGTGGAGAGGATGTTTCCACTAGTGGGAGAGTCTAGAACTAGAGGTCACAGCCTCAGAATTAAAGGACGTTCCTTTAGGAAGAAGATGAGGAGGAATTTATTTAGTTAGAGGGTGGTGAATTTGCGTGTCAGAGGTTATGGGGAGAAGGCAGGAGAATGGGGTTTGGAGGGAGAGATAGATCAGCCGTGATTGAATAGAGGAGTAGACGTGATGGACCTCCAATCCCCATAACCCCACGACACCTGTACTAATCAAAAATCTATCTCTGCCTTAAAAAATATCCACTGACTTGGCCTCTACAGCCTTCTGTGGCAATGGACTTCACCGATTCACCACCTTCTGACTAAAGCAGTGTAACAGGCAAGTGGCATAATACACACAGATAATAAATAATAAACAAAGAAATGACTAAGTGAATAATCCCAATACTGGTGCAAACACAACAGCCCAATGGCCTTATTGCAACACAAGCCAGTGCATTGTTCACCAGTTCATGTGGTGTGGTGGTTGTTGGGAAGAAGCTGCTCCTGAACCTGGACGGCTCAGTTTTCAGGCTCTTGTACCTTCTTCCCGACGGCAGGAATGAAATGAGAGCCGGGGCGATGTGGGTCGCTGATGATCTCCCTGCCTTTAGAGGCAGCACTTCCCAGACATCAAGATCAAGAGTGTTTTATGTTTAAGAAGGAACTGCAGATGCTTGAAAAATCACAGGTAGATAAAAATGCTGGGGAAACTCAGCGGGACAGGCAGCATCTATGGAACGAAGGAATAGGTGACGTTTCAGGTTGAGACCCTTCTTCAGACGCCTGTCTTTTATTGTCATCTGTCCCGAAGCGGAACAATAAAGATCTTACTTGGAGCAGCCCAACAGGTTTGTAAACACAGCACTTGATAGATAATATCCTAAACAAACAATAAAAAGTTCAGGAAATAAAAAGATCGCTTGTATAATGAGGATGTTAGTACAGGTCCACAATTGATCCACAATTGATCTTCCAACAACTGTTGGTCTGGCCCCCACTTTAATCCAGACAAATCCCCCCCGATCGGCGGGTCGCAACTGCCCCCTGCGGCTGGGGCTCTGGAACTCCGTCCCAGCCGGAGCCGGCAGATACATTCCCAGAGCCGACTTCCGTGGCCGGTATCTCGGCCCCCCCACCCCCCCAAGGCCGTGACCTCTGTTGGCAACACGGATAATACGGCAAGGCTCTGGAACCAAGGGTGCCAGAACGTTGGTGGTGAACCTGCAGCCGTGACAACCAGTTGTTGATCTCTCCTTCATTCAGGGCAAGCGAGGCAGCCCAAGCCCCCATGTGTTAGTGAGTAAGTGTGTCGGACATTACCCGCTGAGACACCTGCCCAATGGTAGACATTTCTGCATTTAATGAAAAAGAAACTGCAGATGCTGCTTTATTCCCAAGAGAGACACAAAGTGCTGGAGTAACTCAGCAGATCAAGCAGCATCTCTGGAGAACATGGATATGTGGCGTTTCGGTTCAAGACCCTTCTTCACCCTTCTCAGCATTTTGTGTCGATCAATCCAGTTCTAAATTCTCTATTCACGCTGCAGTAATAACAAGGAACTGCCGATGCTGTTAGATGCTGCTACCATAGACACAGAGTGCTGGAATAACTCAGCGGGTCAGGAAGCATTTATGATAACACGGATAGATGATGATTCAGATTGAGTCCCAAAACGTCAGCTATCCATGTTCTTCAGAGATGCTGCCTGACCCGCTGAGTTACTCCAGCACTCTGTGAAACGTCACCTATCCATGTTCTCCACAGATGCTGCCTGACCCGCTGAGTTACTCCAGCACTCTGTGAAACGTCAGCTATCCATGTTCTGCAGAGATGCTGCCTGTCCCGCTGAGTTACTCCAGCACTCTGAAACGCCACCTATCCATGTTCTCCACAGATGCTGCCTGACCCGCTGAGTTACTCCAGCACTCTGTGAAACGTCACCTATCCATGTTCTCCACAGATGCTGCCTGACCCGCTGAGTTACTCCAGCACTCTGTGAAACGTCACCTATCCATGTTCTCCACAGATGCTGCCTGACCCGCTGAGTGACTCCAGCACTTTACATCTATCTTTGGGGCTTCTGAATCATTGGAAATGGACCGTGGCAGTTTTATTGCAGGGGGTTGTTGCATTTTAAGGTACGTTGGGGTTTGCATGTATGGCAGAGAGAGAGAGAGATAGCATTCTCAGCAGGAAATAATGGTCAGATATTTAGCCTTTAACGTTACATCAGCATGGATCTTGCAGCTTATTGCCTTCATTGGTGACCTTCGCACTATCCTTGATCGGACTTTACTGACTTGCCTTGCACTAAACGTTATTCCCTTATCATGTATCTGTACGCTATAAACAGCTCGATTGTAATCATGTATTGTCTTTCCACTGACTGGTTAGCGCGCAACAAAAGCTTTTCACTGTGCCTGGTTCACGTGATGATGAACTAAACTGAACTGAAATTTTACTTTAGACTTTTAGGCTTTGGAGATACAGCACGGAAACAGGCCTTTAGGCCGCGCCGACCAGCGATCACTCCATACCTTGCACTAAACGCTATTCCCTTATCATGTACAGTATCTGTACACTGTAAACAGCTCGATTGTAATCATGTATTGTCTTTCTGCTGACAGGACAGCACGCAAAAAATGCTTTTCACTGTACCTCGGTACACGTGACAATGAACTGAACTGAACTGAAAGCTGACAGGCGCTGCTAGTCTACGATTAGCCTGGCTGCGCGAGGCTTCTGGCATTAAAGAGTGGTACAAGGGGCAGCGACTAGTTAATAGCTCCGCATTCTGAATTTTCTCACTGAAAGCCAATTAACTGATGTAATATTTTCACACCCAGCCTTTTAGCGCAATGAGACACAGCAACAGCCTCATTTGTCCTGGAGGCAGAGCCTAATTTTAAGCAACATTAAGTAAGGATAACAATTTATTCCTTGCCCTGCCTCAATAAACGCTCTACAAAAACAAGAGGCCATTGAGTTGCTGGTGTTTTATGAGGGAGAAGCTGTTCTCTCTGGCGCTAGGCTGTTTCTCATTGCCCCGTAACCTCCAGAGAGCTGCCCTAACAGGGTGACATCATGCAGTGACATCAGCCCCTGTTAGCTCTTTGGTCATTATGTCCATCTCTCAGCGAGTTCTTTGGGCCGGGCCAAACCATGTTATTTACGCTGACAAATCTGACCCTGTGCCTCTCAGCTTCACACACCAGCCAGCTACCAGAACACGGGCTTGATACTGTTGTCAGTACACTGTGGATCACTCGATTGTAATCATGTATTGTCTTCCTGTTGGATGGTTAGCACGCAACAAAAGCTTTTCACTGTGGTGCCTGGGGAAGGAACAAAGGAACCTGGCGTGGGGGGTCCCGGCATGGGAGGGGCCTGGTGTGGGAGGGGCCACTATGGGAGGGGCCAGCGTGGGAGGGGCTGTGGTGGGAGGATCCTGGTGTGCGTGGGGGGGGGGTTGCGAAGGGCCAGTGTTTGGGGGGGGGAGGTGGGGAGTATTTCCTAAGCACACTTTATGGGCGACTATTTACACACCTTGGGTACGTAAGCAAAGTGTTTCACTGCGACTTGTCACACGTGACAATAAATTAAAGTATTTAGTAGTACTGCATCTTGGAACACGGGACAATAGGCTAAACTGAATAGAAGGCATTTGGGAACGATTGGTCAGTCAAAACATTGTATGACTCTGACTGGCATCACTGTGTTTGTGTGTATGTGTGGATGTGCGTGTGTACGTGTGTGTCTTTTGTGTGTATGTGTGCGTGTGTTTGTGTGTGTACGTGTGTGCGTGCGGGTGTGAGCGCGTGTTTGCGTTTGTGTGTGTGTGTGTGTGTGTGCGTGCATGTGTGTGTTTTTTGTGTATGTGTGAGAATGTGTGTGCATGTGTGCGTTCATGTGTGTGAGTGTATGTGTGTGCGTGTGTTTGCGGGTGTGTGTGCTTGTGCGTGTGTTTTTGTGTGAGTGTGTGCGTGCATGTGTGTTTTTTTGTGTACGTGTGAGAATGTGTGTGCGTGTGTGCATGTGTGCGAGTGTATGTGTGTGCATGTGTGCGAGTGTATGTGTGTGCATGTGGGCGTGTGTGCGGGGGTGTGTGTGCGTGTGTGCATGTGTGCGTTCATGTGTGTGAGTGTATGTGTCAGCGTGTGTGTTCATGTGTGTGTGTTTTGTGTGTGCGCGTGTGTAAAAAACTTGCCCTGTTCATCTCATTTTAAATGACGTGGCTGTGGGCAGGAGGGAACGTAAAATAAACAAAAGTGTGTTTATTTTCATGGAAGTAAACCACTTGGCTGATGGAAATCTTAAATGAAACGAGAGTCCCCGGGAGCCTTTCCGCGCCTTTCTGGGAGTAGTAAGGGTGGTTCTTCTTGATTAGTACGGGTGTCAGGGGTTATAGGGAGAAGGCAGGAGAATGGGGTTGAGAGGGAAAGATAGATTGGCTACGATTGAATGGCGGAATAGACTTGATGGGCCAAATGGTCTAATTCTGCTTCAAGAAGTTCCAACCTCATGAAAACCACAGATGAAGGGAAAAAGATTTAATAGGAATCTGAGGGGTAACTTTTCCACACAAAGGGCGGTGGGTGTTTGGAATGAGCTGCTAGAGGATGTAGCTGGGGCTGGGACTATCGCAATGTTTAAGAAACAGTTAGACAGATACATGGATAGGGCAGGTTTGGATGGATGTGGACCAAACACAGGCAGGTGGTACTAGTGTAGCTGGGACATGTTGGTCAGTGTGGGCACGGTGGGCCGAAGAGCCTGTTTCTAGGCTGTATCAGTCTATGACTATGACCTCATCCCTTCTCAACCCACAGTCCTGCCCACAGAGTCAGGTCACAGGGTGTCCGGATACGCATGTTTATATGCATGTTAACCAGCACACAGACACATACAAAACTTTGCATTCACACACACACGTGTTCTTACACCCAACACAGGGCGTCTTGATGGCGCAGCGGTAGAGTTGCTGCCTCACAGCGCCTGAGACCCTGGTTCGATCCTGACCACGGGGGCTGTCTGTACGGAGTTTGTACGTGGGTTTCCTCTGAGATCTTCGGTTTCCCCACACACTCTAAATACGTAAAAATTTGTAGGTTAATTGGCTTGGTAAATGTAAATAGTCCCTAGTGTGTGTAGTGTGGTGTTAATGTGCGGGGATCGCTGGTTAGCATGGACTTGGTGGGCCGAAGGGCTTGTTTCCGCGCTGTATCTCTGAACTCAACAAAACAATTGCAACCAAACAGGGCTGTACGCCTTGTTCCACCGCATAGCCGAGGGATATTCTAAAGTGCTTTCTATCCAAATAATTACTGTTACTGTTTTTATGCTTTGCACTCAATCTTTGCAAAGCAAGCTTCCAAAAAATGCATTAGCTTTCACCAGTCAGAGTATTCTGAAGAAGGGTCTCAACCCGAAACATCACCCACTCCTATTCAGAAATGCTGCCTGTCCTGCTTAGTTACTCCAGCATTTTGTGTCTATTGCGTATAAACACCTTGCGGTTATATAAGGCATTGGTGAGACCGCATTTAGAATATTGTGTTCAATTCTGGGCACCATTTATAGGAAAGATATTGTCAAACTTGAAAGGGTGCAGAGAAGATTTATGAGGATGTTGCCAGGTCTCAAGGGTGTGAGCTACTGGGAGAGGTTGAGCAGGCTGGGTCTCTATTCCTTGGAGCGCAGGAGGATGAGGAAAGATCTTGTAGAGATGTACAAAATCATGAGAGGAATAGATCGGGTAAATGCACAGAGTCTTTTGCCCAGAGTACGGGAATTGAGAACAAGAGGACATAGGTTTAAGGTGAGGGGGAATGATTTAATAGGAACCTGAGGAGTAACATTTTCACGCAAAGCGTGGTGGGTGTATGGAATGAGCTGCCGGAGGAGGTGATTGAGGCAGGTACAATCGCAACGTTTAATAGACATTTAGACAGGTACATGGATTGGACAAGTTTAGGGGGATATGGGCCAAATGCAGGCAGGTGGGACTAGTGTAGATGGGACATGTTAGCCAGTGTGGGCAAGTTGGGCCAAAGGGCCTGTTTCCAGGCTGTAAGACTCCATCACCCTATGACTCTAAATGTGTATCCTAGCAATTGTAGAGTTGCCGCCTCACAGCGCCAGACTGCGGGAGCTGTCTGTACGGAGATTGTACGTTCTCCCCGTGACCTGGTGGGTTTTCTCCAGGTGCTCCGGTTTCCTCCCACACTCTAAAGACAGCAGGCTTGTAGGCGAATTGGCTTTGGTAAAAATTGTAAATGATCCCTGGTGTATAGGTTGGTGCTAGTGTACGGGGTGATCGCTGGTCGGTGTGGACTCGGTGGGCCAAAGGGCCTGTTTCTGCACTGTATCTGTGAAGTCTAAAGCAGGGACAGGTTTTGCCATGAACTGCAACTCAGCAGATTGATTAGCTGAAGGAATTAGAGTGACTTTTTCCAGACATTTTAACATCGCTCGCTCACACACTATTTATTCTGGCACCGATTATACTGAACGGGAAGGTGTTTCATATAAGCAACTTGGTCACAGTTGTTCACCACACTGCAGTGAGACGAGTGAAAGAGCAAAGGGAAGAGACTGCCAACAGAGGCAGAGGCAAATACGAGGTGAAAGTGACAAATTCCAGGGAAACTATTCAAGCACCAACAAAATGGGAGGTGGATTTTAGCCAAGGTGCAGCCAAGTTCCAGCACTGAGAAGAACAGATTCTGGAGAAGGTACGAACAAGATGGCCAAATACTATAGTATGAGAACAAATAAAGCAAGAGGGAATGATTTTACTGGAACCTGAGGGGTAACGTTTCCACACATAGGGTGTATGGAACGAGCTGCCGGTGGAGGTGGTTGAGGCAGGGGCTATCACAACAGTTAGGCAGGTACATGGATAGGTCAGGTTTAGAGGGATACAGGCCAAATGCAGGCAGGTGGGACTAGTGCAGATGGGACATGTTGGCAGGTGTGGGCAAGTTGGGCTGAAGGGCCAGTTTCCACACTGTATCCCTGTGACTATGACTTTCTAGGGCTTGCATCTCTCAGTCTTTCTCTCCAATAAACACCAAAGCAACGATTGACGACTCTCTGACTCATGGGGAATGAACATCAGGAGAATGAGAAGCTAAACACCAAGAATTGTGTCATTTGTGTTGGAGGCATTTAGATCGCCACATGGAATCACAGGGATTGGAGGGACATGGATCACGTGGAGGCCGATGAGATCAGTTGAACTTGGCATCATATTCATGCTTTGGGTCATGACCTTTCTTCAGTCTGAAGAAGTCTCGACCCGAAACGTCACCCATTCCTTCTCTCCAGAGATGCTGCCTGTCCCGCTGAGTTACTCCAGCTTTGTGTCTACCTTCTGTTAGTTAGATGGACACCATTAGCAGGAAATGCGAGCCACATTAATGCAGTTAATGTCAACAGGGAGACAGATCATGTAGAATTAGAGGCTAATTCCGTAAGTATTAGGAGCACAAAGTAATAGAAAATGAAGCAAGTGCCAGCTGGAAAGAGGCAACCATTCCAAACTGAAATATAAATACCAGCAAAATGAGGGGATAAAGTAACAAATTAGTTCTGAATGTGGGCCAAGAGACAAACACTGGGTGAGAGGCAAGAGGCAAGCGTGTTTTATTGTCATATGTCCCAGATAGAACAATGAAATCATTCAGAGATCAGCATCGCAAGTATCGATAATATCGTACTGCTCTGCAGGTGCAAATTATATCTAAATCACAGTGAGTTTAGGATGTAATGTTGAGTTTCTGTTATCATTTTTCTCTCCATGGTGTCAAGTTTATTCAGAGTCTCCTCCTCCCTGTCCCTGTTTCTGGTGACAGATCTGTGCTGGATGCAAGTCTGCTCTGCCTAATGCTGATGCGTGACTAATAGGGTTGCCAACTGTCCTGTATTACCAGGACATCCCGTATTTTGGGCTAAATTGGTTTGTCCCATACGGGACCGCCCTGTCCCGTATTTGACTGCTACTGCTCGGGTCGAGGGGACTGTCGGGTCGGAGCGCCACAACCGGCCCCGCCTCACCCATCCCGACGTAGTGCAGCCCATGGAGTGCAGCAGCAGCAGCAGCAGCAGCGCCTCGCCCATAGCCCCGTCGGTCGGTCGGCAGCCTGGCCAGCTGTCTGACCTTCGGACCTTCGCTTACCACCGACACCACCCCCCCTCCTTCTCAAGGCCGATCATCGGTTCATGAGTTGGACGGGGTGCCGGACTTTGGCCCGGGCCAAAACTCCTCAGCTGGCCCGCCGGCTGGGCTCTGTGTGCAGTCCAGCACCCGGGCCAACTCATCATTCGCCCAGCCAGCCACGGCCGAGTTGCTCAACGAATTGCCGTCGGGAATTTGTCCCTTGTTTTGACCTTTTGCCCCTTATTTGGGCGTGAGAAAGTTGGCAACCCTAACTCCTGCAGGGAAGATTGGTCAGTGTGTTTAGATGTAGTTTTTTTTACAGTTTTTTTTTCAGACAGCATGGCCCACCGAGTCCGTGCCGACAAGCGATCACCCCGTACACTAGCACTATCCTACACACTAGGGACAATTTACAGAAGCCAATTAACCTGCAAACCTGTAAATCTTTGGAATGTGGGAGGAAACTGGAGCACCCGGAGAAAACCCACGCAGGTCACGGGGATAACGTTCTCCCTGTGACTGCGTGGGTTTTCCCCGGGTGCTCCGGTTTCCTCCCACATTCCAGGATCAAACCCGGGTCCCTGGCGCTGCAAAGCAGCAGCTCTACCCGCTGCGCCACAGTGCCGCACCTGGCTTGCTTGTCGTGCCCTCACAAGCTCCCAGACCTGCGTGCGGGATGATGCACCAACATTGATTCCTTGCAGCGCAGGTTTCAGCTGCGGATCCTCAGAGCTGCCCTGCTGCCTGCACCACTGTGCTGCTGTTCCCACTTTTAGCAATGTGATGTAAGCTGAATATGTTGGACTGGGCTGAGTTGTTGACAGACGGTCTTAGGGAACACCAGGGGGAGGTCATCAAAGACCGTTTAGTATAATGCAAGGTGACGTGAGGATCAAAGCCTCAAGTTGTAAAGTCAAGCATTGATGATCGACACAGGGTGTAAAGCTGAAGGAAGTGCTCTGACCAATTTCCCTCCTGGGATAAAGAAAGTTCTATCGTATTGTAGCGTATCATTGCAGAAATACCAAGGTCATTATTGGTCCAGCGGTGTGGATGATGTACAGAAAGCAACAAAGGAAACATTCGAATGTTCACGTCATAGGCTTAGAATCAGGCCATTCAGCCCATCGAGTCTACTCCACCATTCAATCATGGCTGATCTATCTCTCCCTCTCAACCCCATTCTCCTGCCTTCTCCCCGTAACCCCTGACACCCGTACTAATCAAGAATTAAAATATCAGATTTACCATATGCCGTTCAAATCTCATAATTAGCATTAAAATGTCTTGGATAAAATATAAAAGCAAGAAATCCTAGCTTCACAAAATATAGTAAAGTTAAGGTTATCATGAGATAAAAACTAAAACAGGTTGTAAATGTACAGCAGGTAAGGCCGCATCAACAGAGAGAGAAACACTGGTAATGCTTGGCTCCCAAGTTCACCCATCCAATGGTCCAACTCTTTTTTAAATGTATTAACGGGCCACCTTCAAATAGCAATTATGCACCATTGTTAATTATTCATAGACTAATGCGTGGATACAGGCCCTTAGGCCCAACTTGCCCACACCGACCAACATGTCCCTGCCTGCGTTAGGCCCATATGCCTCAAAACCTGTTCTGTCCATGTGTAAGAAGGAACTGCAGACGCTGGTTTAAACCGAAGATAGACATAAAAAGCTGGAGTAACTCAGCAGGACAGGCAGCATCTGTGGAGAGGATGAATGGGTGACGTTTCGTGTCAAGACCCTTCTTCAGATCCTTCTCTCCAGAGATGCTGCCTGTCCCAATGACTTACCCCAGCTTTTTGTGTCTATCTTCTATCCATGTACCTGTCTAAATGTTTCTTAAACGTTGTGATAGTACCTGCCTCAACGACCTCCTCCAACAGCTCTTTCCATACTGGCCCTTTACACCAATGTGCGGGGCTCTGAGCATGTGCAGAGTTGTGGATGGGAAGCCTCTGCCTCGCATGGTCCACCATCATTGACAACTGGCCGTGCAGTGGTGCAGAGGTTTGCTCTAACCCGTGACACATGGGATCACTTGTCTTTGACTAGAACATGCTGCCTCTTCGTTTATCTTGAGGTTTGGTTGCTCCGTGATTTCTGTCATTACAACTCCCCAGATGCCTCGGCAACATTTCATCACTTGTTCCCAGAACTTTATTCCTGGCCAACTGGATTACAAATATTGTTAGAACAGATTGGATTGCGAATCTTGTAAGAACAGAGAGCAGAAACAAGAAACTGCAGATGCTGGTTAATACACAAAAGGACATAAAGTGCTGGAGTAACTCAGCAGGTCCGGCAACACCATGCATAACATGGATAGCCGCCTTCACTATTTTCCTTCTCACGGTGGCGCAGCGGTAGAGTTGCTGCCTTCCAGCGCCAGAGACATGGGTTCGATTCTGACCACAGGTGCTGTCTGTACGGAGTTTGCACGTTCTCCCTGTGACAGCGTGGGTTTTCTCCGGGAGCTCCGGTTTCCTCCCACCTTCCAAAGACGAGCGGGTTTGTAGGTTGATTGGCTTCAGTAAATTGTCTCTGGTGCGTGTAGGATAGAACTGGACTGCAGGTGATCGCTGGTTGGCACAGAGTTGGTGGGCTGAAGGGCCTGTTTCCTCACTATATTTCTAAACTCTAAACTTTATCCCTCTGCATTGAGTTTTAAATTCTTACTCCCAGAGTCATGGGTTCAAACAACACAGAAACACGCCCTTCATCTGACCAAGTCTGCACAGACCACCAATACGCATCCCAGTTCACACTCCCATATTCCCAGCACATTTGCCCAGATTCTAACACTTGCCTTCTCACTTGGGGCGATTTACTTTATCCAGTTAACCTACCAACCCCCGCATCTGTGGGAAGTGGGAGTAAACCGTAGCACCCAGAGGAAACACACTCCTGTTTACTTTATTGTCAAGTGTACTGGGTACAGTTTTTGTTTGCGTGATCATACACAGGGCGGGCGTGCAAACTCCACAAAGTCAGCGTGGGGATTAGGATTGAATCCATGTTTATTTATGAGTTGATAAGATTATTATTGTCATGTCCACCGAGTGAAAAGCTTTTGTTTGCTTGCTAGCCAGTCAAAGAGAAGACTACACTTGATCACTGTCCACAGTGCACAGATAAAGGCACAACATTTAGTGCTAGAGATAAGATCATAGGTGATAGGAGTAGAATTAGGCCATTTGTTCCATCAAGTCTGCTCCGCCATGCAATCATGGCTGATCTATCTCTCCCTGCTAACCCCATTCCCCTGCCTTGTCCCCATAACCCCTGACCCCTGTACTAGTCAATACAATATAACATTTAAGTCACCGGCAGTGTGAGCTGGTCCTCTTAATGAGACTTATTTATTATTACCCTGCTTTCTTTATTTTCAGACCACCACTTCCCAGACTCCATGATCCCGTATACACTTCGACCCGAAATATCACCCATTCCTTCTCTCCAGAGATGCTGCCTGTCCCGCTGAGTTACTCCAGCACTTTGTCTTTACGCACCTGAATCTTCCTCCTGTACCTAGTGTGCATGAGCCCTGTGTTGCTTGTTCAGGGGTAGTAACGATGTGGTTACTCTGTCCATTACATGCCTCAGCTGTACCAACTCTACTCCATCTTCAAAAGCTTACCCAGTCGGTGGAACCTCTTCCGCCCACTCATGCCCAGCACCTGGTTGTGCTCTGCGGAATGCTTTAATATGTTAATTCACTTCAAGACGGCTGCATGAAAGCAGCCTATTGCTGTTATTGGACGGCCACCAGAATTCTGAGCCTCAGATGATTTTGTTTCCTTCCCTGACCAAAGGATATTGAGACTAGTCCTACCCCTGTTTCAGCTGAGATCAGTTGCAAACCTACAAGGTGCAGACTCCAGCAGTTCAAGACGACAGACCAGGATCAAGCAGGATCGGCAATAAATGCAGCGTTACCAGTCATCCCCATATCCTTCTCTATGATTCAAAACAGGGGTTGCCTTTGGCTCAGTGCAAGTAATTTTTGGCTGGGATTCAGCACCTTGTGGGTTCAAACCCTGTTCAGTCCCTGGAGTTGATCTCCTCTTGTGTTGCTGCAGATACTACGGCCATGTGTGGAGGTCACACCTTCCATTGACTCCGATGGAGCTTGTGTCTGAGGCAGACACAAGGACATGCCAAGAACCAGGGGACATACGTTTACCATGAGGGGGGGAAGATTTAATAGGAACCTGAGGGTTAACCTTCTCACACAAAGGGTGGTTGGTGTATGGAACGAGCTGCCAGAGGAGGTAGTTGAGGCAGAGACTATCCCAACTGAGGACTGGGATGAGGAAAAACATCTTCACCCAGATGGGTGTGAATCTGTGGAATTCTCTGCATGTTTCAAGAGGGAGTTAGATTTAGCTCTTGGGGCTAACGGAATCAAGGGATATGGGGAGAAAGCAGGAATGGGCTACTGATTTTGGATGATCAGCCATGATCATATTGAATGGCGGTGCTGGCTCGAAGGGCCGAATGGCCTACTCCTGCACCAATTTTCTATGTTTCTATGTTCCTACAACTTTTAAAAAACTCTTAGACAGAGACATGGATAGGACAGATTTGGAGAGATATGGGTCAAAACGCAGGCAGGTGGGACTAGTGTAGCTGGGACGTGTTGGCCAGTGCGGGCAACTTGGGAAAACAAGTGGGTTTTCTCCGGGGCTCCGGTTTCCTCCCACACTCCAAAGACGTACAGGTTTGTTGGTTAATTAGCTTTGGTACAAATTGCAAATCGTCCCTCATGTGTGTAGGGTAGTCTTAGTGTGCGGGGAAATCGCAGACTCGGTGGGTTGAAGGGCCAGTTTCCTCACTGTATCTCTGAAGTAAATAAGTAATAAAATGGAAGCTGGGCATTAGTGTAATATATACAGTAAAAGAACCCAAGAAGCAGTAAAGAATGGGTTAATATGATCAAACCACAGTGCTAGAGCAATGACCATTTGTTAAAACCACTGTGATAACTTCATAACCACAAAAAACAAATTCTAATTTACCTTACATATATTTTATGACACACCATATAAAACAAAACTCCTTTATAGCCCTTTGGCTGTGTGTATATGGGCCCCGTGAGTGTCTGATTTGTTCTACACATCACTGGAACATGACATAATGGGATAGGCTCTGCTCCAGACCATTGACTCACAGGACAACAGATGAAAGGTTCTCTCTTGGCCTCCTTTCACACAGCGTCTGAACCCTCCTGATTTGTGTTCCTGTTAGTTTTGCTAATCCCTTCTCCCAAAAGGATTGACTCACCTCCTTTCAATACCAAACGATCACAAACCCTAGCAAGGAGGAAAAATATTTTGAGGAACTCTTTTCCACACGGCAACAGGATGTCAAGATACGGGTCATTCCAGTGACTGTGGGCAAACCAACGTGTGCCTGAGGTTCCCATGTAAAGGCTTTATCTCCAGGGACCCATCCCACTCTGCCACATAGCTCTGTGGGAAATCCACATTCAGGCTTGCTCCCCTCTGGCTGGTCAGAGAGTGAGGGGGGGAACTGCGATCAATCTCCCCAAGCCATTTCAAGGTTAATGGTGCACCTCATTGGTGTCCAAGAATGAGAAGAACTCATTCAACCATTCCCAATGCAAAGGTCCATTTATAAGGCTGGTGTAAATCATCTCCTCTCCTTCGGCACTGGCACCAGCATTCTGCCCCCTCTGTTCTACCTTGAATCAAGAATCTGTCTATTTATTTATTTGAATAGTTCAGCTGACTTCACTGTGTTAGGTGGCAGCTTATTCAACCAAACCTTCATTCCATTGCACCCTATAGGGCCAGGCTCCCCTTCAATCACTGTGGGAACATTGGAGCCTGCTTTAACTGCTTCCTCATTCAGTCCGCTAACTGAGATTTCTTCAATTGAGCTCACATTTGCAGTACATGGTGCCAGACTATTAAACCCAGACATTCACGCTACTGGGTGACCGTCTACTTCATGGAGTCTCAGTCCCTGCACCGACCGGGTAATCATCTGTTTAATTGCGTCCTGCTCATTAAAAGAAAATAAATCTTGCATGCATATTGCAGCCTTTACTGCCGCGGCACATCTCACGGTGATTTACAGCCAACAAAACTACAGACCTTGCAGATTTGTAAGATTCATTTATGGGAATTGGGTGTTGCTGGCAGGGTCTGTATTATTGTCACCTGCCCGCCCGCCCGCCCTCGGGGAGGTCCCAGAGACCCTGAACCTTTGTGGTCTCGCTAGTGGAGATGCCATTGAAGATATGGCGCCCAAGCCAGGCGACTGTTTGCGTGCTGGCCACAGTAGTAGATCTACAGTCGCCCCACACTCCTAAATCTCCACTGCTACAGGCAGCAACACTTCTTATCTGTACGCTCAATTGTAAGCACGTTGGGTCTCCTCCTCTGGCTGGTCCTGTACCTCGGTTCGGTACAGGTGACAATAAACTAAACTGAAATGAGAGGTCCCAGCATTCAAAATCAAGTTTCGGAACAAGTTTAATGGAAATCTTGTCCATTTAAATGTAGAAAGAAGGAACTGCAGCTAGTGGTTTACCAAGGAAAGACACAAAGTGCTGGAGTAACTCAGTGGGTCAAGCAGCATCCCTGAGAACATGGATAGGTAATGATTTGGGTCAAGACCCTTCTTCAGACTGGTCCCGACCCAAAACGTCACCTATCCATGTTCCCACAGCGATCGGCCCATCGAGACCGACCTGTGATCCCCGCACATTAACTATTTTACACACACTCGAGACAATTTACATTTGTACCAAGCCAACTAACCTACTGATATGTACGTTTTTCAAGTGTGGGAGGAAACCAAAGATCTCGGAGAAAACCCACGCAGGTCACGGGGAGAACGTACTAAATCATAAGGTCATAAGAAGTACGAGTAGAATTAAGCCATTCGGCCCATCAAGTCTACTCCACCATTCATTCATGGCTGATCTATCTCTCCCTCCTAACCCCATTCTCCTGCCTTCTCCCTGTAACCCCTGATACCCGTACTAATCAACAAACCTGACACCCGTGGTCAGGATGGAACCCGGGTCTCTGGCGCTGTGAGGCAGCAACTCTACCGCTGTGCCACGTGCCACTCATGTGTCGGCCCTTTAAATGTCACGGTTTCTAGGGAAGCAGGGTTAGTTAAACCTATTCTGTCAGTAAAGAAGAACTATGATTTTTCAGCCCAGTGTGGTTGGAAATCTCACTGCAGGCGATATTTACGTCTTTCACTAAAGCAAGGAGAACGTGCAGCCGCACAATCTTACTGGGGAAACAAATCTAAAGTTCATGAGACATGAGGGCAGAATTATGCCATTGGGCCCATCGATTCTACCATTCAATCATGGCTGATCTATCTTTCCCTCTCCGTTCTCCTGCCTTCTCCCCTTAACCCCGGACACCCCACTAATCAAGAATCTGCTAATCTCCCCCTTAAAAATAGCCCATGACTTGGCCTCCACAGCCGTCTGTGGCAATGAATTCACCACCCTCTGACTGAAGAAATTCCTCCGCATCTCCATTCTAAACTTTACTTTTGACTTTAGAGATACAGCGTGGAAACAGGCCCTTTGACCCACTGAGTTCGCACCGACCAGTGATCACCCTGTACATTAACACTATCCTACACACACTGGAGACATTTCTACACCTCACCAGCGTTAAATTAACCTCCAAACCTGTACATCTTTGACACTGGAGCATCTAGAGACAACCCACACGGTCGTGGGGAGAACGTATCAACTCTGTACAGGCAGCGCCCGTAGTCGGGATCGAACGAGGGACTCTGGCGCTGTGAGGCAGCACTCTACTGCTGCACCACCGTGCCACTTTCATTTCTTTATGAACTCTGCCACAATACCATGGTTTAATTTGAATTGTTTTACTTGCAATGTAAAGGTACGTCCTTGTGAGGCTGTGCCCTTTGGCCCTGGACACTCCTACTAGTGGAAACATCCTCTCCACACCCACAATGAGGTTCCCCCTCATCCTTCTAAACTCCAGAGAGTGCCATCAAGCTGTCAACATCTATGTGAAGGCACTCAGAAACGTGAGCAGACGTTGTGTACTGCAGATTGGCGTGTTGCAGCAGCACAGTGTTCCGCGGTTGACTGGGTTGCAGGAAGGAATGTGTATCTCTGCACCTCCTGTGGTCATCAAGGGCTCCTGGCAGCACTTGGAGAACAGTTGGGCAGTTCCCATGGATACTCAGCTTAATATTTATCCATCTACCTCGGCCATCAAGGTCCATCTCCAGGTTGTGGTCACATTGTGGGGGACTGTGGTGTGTACATTAGATGTTCTCTGCTCAATTACACCAATGATTAGACCAGAGAAATACTTCCCTGGTTGGGACATCCTGAGGCTGTGGAGGGTACTCCTCAGTCAATAGAATCTACAGTCTAGTGTTAAACTGGTCAATCTGCAGTGTTGTGTTCAGCTGGTCACCCTTCTATAGGAAAGATGTTGTTAAGCTGGACCGGGTGCCCAGAAGATTAATGGGCCTGTCCCACTTAGGCGATTGTTTAGGCAACTACAGGCGACTAGTTTGTCGCCACGTGTTCGCCGGTGGTCACCGGGAGTCGTCTCCTCAGTCACGCAAAAAGTCGTAGCGTCTTTGTGGTCGCCGCTAAATTATCAACATGTTGAAAACATTTTGGCGACAGTGGGTTTGACGCCACTGAGCGTAGCTTGACTTCTCCTGACGTAGGTGCTGTCGTAGGTTGTCGCCAGGATGACATGGGTTGTCGCCGGTTTTTCGGCAACCCGCTACGACTATGACAGTCGCCGGCAGTTGCCTAAAAAATCGCCAAGTGGGACAGGCCCGTTACAAGGACGCAGCCAGGACTCGAGGGTCTGAGTTATAGAGAGGGGCTGGGCAAGCTAAGACCTCATTCATTGGAATGCAGGAGGATGAGGGGTGATCTTACAGAGCTGTATAAGCTCACAAGGGCATAGATGCACAGAGTCCTTTACCCAGAGTAGGGGAATCACAAACTAAAGGACATAGGTTTAAGGTGAGAGGGGAATGATGTGGAATGAGCTGCCAGAGGAGGTAGTTGCTTACATTAGGACGGGGCACATGGATATGATAGGTTTAGAAGGATATGGGCCAAACATGGGCAGGTGGAGGAAGGACTAGTGTAGATGGGGCATCTTGGTCAGCATGGGCAAGTTGGGCTGTAAGGCCTGTTTCCATGCTGTATATAACTGTCAGCCTTCCTTTCTTTGGAGACTGGTGGATATCTGTTCCTCTCAGCTCTCCCCCTCATCCACGGCCATTACTGGGAGATGACAGGTTTTAGATACAGCACAGAAACAGGCCCTTCGGCCCGCTGAGTCCGTGCCGACCAGCGATCGTCGCACACTAACATTAAGCTGCCCATAAGCCAATTAACCTATAAGCCTGTCCGTCTTTGGAGTGTGGGAGGAAACCGGAGCACCTGGAGAAAACCCACGCGGGTCATGGGGAGAACGTACAAACTCCATACAGACAGTACCCATGGTCAGGATGGAAGCCGGCTCTCTGGAGCTATGAGGTGCCACCTTGCTGCCCAACTGTGACTTTGCCCTAGACAACATTTTGCGAGTTTAATTTAATTTCCTTGTTTTAGTTATTGGCTCCAGGGAGGAAAGTTTGTTGAAACCTTGGGCATTTTGTTGGCCATATTTCAGTGCGAAAACCCGTACATAAACACCTCCTCGTTTAGGTCAGACATTGGATCCTGTTTGGAAACTCAAATCATGGAGATTACGAATGGCGGCACTGCGCTGTCTGTTGCTGGAGGAGTTACAATGACATTGGTGCTAATCCCACCGTGATGTGATTCTTTGTGAAAGCCCACATTCCTGGGTGACCTCAGGGTATGTTCCAGCCTTACTGCCGTTGGCCATCATGAAGCCAGCAGTCTGTCTGCCTGATGCCCAGCTAAGGCACCCGGAGCCATGGCCTTTACTCACAAACCCTTGCCCTGGTCCAGCACAGAACGCCTGCCATTTTCATTAACGGGAAAAAACCAATGTGAAATATCTCACCTGTATTTGTGCTGAATAGATGCTGGCAGTGGAATAGAACTCAGCCAAGCTCACTCTCTATCTCCCTCTGGAACTTGACCAACTATGTTTAAAGGCTCAGTGATGTCATGTGGTTCCAAAAATGTTCAATCACAACTATATTCAGAAGTTCATGTTCATAAGTGATAGGAACAGAATTAGGCCAATTGGCCCATCAAGTTTACTCCACCGTACAATCATGGCTGATCTATCTTTCCCTCTCAACCCCAACCTCCCGCCTTCTCCCATAACCCCTGACGCCCGTACTAATCAAGAATCTATCTATCTCCACCTTAAAAAAGACCTAATGACTTGGCCTCCACAGCCGTCTGTGGCAAATAGTTCCCAGATTCACCACCCTCTGACGAGAGAAATTCCACCTCATCTCCTTTCTAAAGGAACGTCCTTTTATTCTGAGGCTGTGCCGTCTGGTCCTGGACTCTCCCACTAATGGAAACATCTTGTCCGCATTCACTCTAACCAAGCCTTTCACTATTTGGTGAGTTTCATAGAAAGCAGGTACAGGAGTAGGCCATTCGGCCCTTTGGGCTTTCACTACCATTCAATATGATCATGGCTGACCATCCAGAATCAGTACCCTGTTCCTGCTTTTCCCCCATATGCCTTGCTTCCGTTAGCCCTGTTAGTTTCAATGAGGTCCTACTTCATCCTCTAAGAATGTCAATGTATTTTGTCAACAGTAATGAAGAGAGCAGTAAATGGGATTGAGATGATCAACAATGGACATATTGAAACTCAGAATGGATTCAAAGGGCTGAATGGCCTACTCTAATTCCTTACTCCTTTGTAAGACTCTCCAACACAGCCATCTTGCACACTTGGTTGAACATTAGCTACTTTGGGACCTTTGAACTAAGGCTGCAACAATTGTAGCATTGTAGGTCTGATCAGCAAGTTAATAACATGAACACCAACTTGAAGCTTATTGCAGTCCCAATGAGGCAGGGTGCCTCCAGGCAAGATGCGCGAGTGTTAGTAACCCAAACAAATGACAGCAGATAGGAGTTATTAGGACAGGTGATCAGATGTTTAGTCAAAGGGATAGGTTTGAAAGAGAATCTTAAAGGGTTGGGAGAGGCGGAGAGGCAGAGCGAGGTGGATAGGGAGGGGAAAAGAGGGAGTGACAGAGGGAAAGATGGAGAGATAGAGAGAGAGGTGAAGAAGGATGGCAGCACGGTGGTGCAGCGGTAAAGTTGCTGCCTCACAGCGCCAGAGATCTGGGTTCCATCCTCACTACGGGTGCTGTCTGTACGGAGTTTGTTCGTTCTTCCCGTGACCTGCGTGGGTTTCTCCAGGTGCTCTGGTTTCCTCCCATACTCCAAAGACGTAAAAGTTGGTAGGCTAATTGGCTTGGTGTAATTGTACAGTATCCCTAATGTATATAGGATAGTGTTGATGTGCGGGGACTGCTGGTTGGCGGGGACTCGGTGGGCCAAAGAGCCCGTTTCTGCACTGTATCTCTAAACTAAACTCAATGATGATGGAGAGGTGGGATTCCCCTGGCCTTCTCTGGACTTTGTGACAAGAAGGTTCCCGAACCTTTGGGGTGTGAATGGACATGATTTAAAATGATTTCCTCTGTTGGTGTTTAGAATAATTCAGCCCATTTTCCTCAAATGGTGGCATTTAACCTTGCTAACCATCTCCCACTGACCTGCAAACCATCTGCCACTGACATCGCAACCATCTCCTCCTGACTCTGAGCTCTTGTACATCCCACTGCAACTTGTCTCTGGGTGCGGTGAAGGAGACACAAGAAGAGATTTACGAGGATGTTGTCAGGGCTGGAAAATGTTAGCTGTGGGCAAAGACTGCATGGGCTGGTGATATTTTCTTTGGAACAGAGGAAACTGAAGGGAGACATAACTAAGTTGTAATATATTATGGGTGGGAGGGGGGAAGGGGGACTGGATGGATTTATTTCCTGCAGCAGAAGGGTCAGTATCCAGGGGACACATTTAAAGTAATCGGTAGAAACATCAGAGTGGAGGGACGGAAAATACATCGTGGGTAGACGGTCCTGAATCTCAGTGTCATAGAGTCATAGAGTCTTCCAGCGAGGAACAGGCCCTTCAGCACCAACTTGCCCACGCCAGCCAACATGCCCCATCTATACTAGTCCCACCTGCCCACGCCAGCCAACATGCCCCATCTATACTAGTCCCACCTGCCCACGCCAGCCAACATGCCCCATCTACACTGGTCCCACCTGCCCACACCGACCAACATGCCCCATCTACACTAGTCCCACCTGCCCACACCGACCAACATGCCCCATCTACACTGGTCCCACCTGCCCACGCCAGCCAACATGCCCCATCTACACTAGTCCCACGCCGACCAACGTGCCCCGTCTACACTAGTCCCACCTGCCCACACCGACCAACATGCCCCATCTATACTAGTCCCACCTGCCCACACCGACCAACATGCCCCATCTACACTGGTCCCACCTGCCCACGCCGCCCAACATGCCCCATCTACACTAGTCCCCCCTGCCCACACCGACCAACATGCCCCATCTACACTAGTCCCCCCTGCCCACACCGACCAACATGCCCCATCTACACTGGTCCCACCTGCCCACGCCGACCAACATGCCCCATCTACACTGGTCCCACCTGCCCACGCCAGCCAACATGCCCCATCTACACTAGTCCCACCTGCCCACGCCAGCCAACATGCCCCATCTACACTAGTCCCACACCGACCAACATGCCCCATCTACACTAGTCCCACCTGCCCACACCGACCAACATGCCCCATCTACACTAGTCCCACCTGCCCACACCGACCAACATGCCCCAACAGATTAGCGTTTTGATAGATACGGTGTGGAAGCTGTTTGGCCCACTGAGTCCACATGGACCATCAATCACCCATTTGTGCTAGTTCGATGTTATCCCACTTTCCCTAAACACCAGGGGTGATTTATAGAGGCCACGTAACCCGCAAACCTGAAGAAGGGTCTCAACCTGAAACGTAACCTGTCCATGTTGTCCTGAGATGCTGCCTGGCCTGCTGAATTATTCCAACACTGGGTCCTTTTGAAACTTACAAACCTGGCGACTTTGGGATGTGGGAGAAAATCGGAGCAGACCGAGGAAACCCACGCGGTTGCACGATGAGAGCGTGGGGGGACCGCTGTGAGGGGGGGCGGAGGGGGAAGAGCAATGGGGAGGCGGTGTGGGTACTGTCACTCTATGTGGCCACTATTTGCAGACATTGGTCGGCAAGTGAAGAATTCCACTGAGACTTTCACACGGGACAATCAGATATTCCATTCCATTCATTGCACATACAGTCTTGTCTTTGACTGGATAGCATGCAAACAGAAGCTGTTCACTGTTCCTCACTACACACGGCCAATGATAATCAACTAGACTGCGCTACCAATCTTTCCCACCCCCACGTTTTTGAGTATAAGCTTTCTTGTAGGAAAGGTGTTTGTACGTTCTCATGGGTTTTCTCCAAGATCTCCCACACTGCAAAGACGTGCAGGTTTGTAGGTTAATTGGTTTGGTATAAATGTAAAATGGTCCCTCGTGTGTGTAGGATAGTGTTATTGTGCGGGGATCGCTGGTCGGCGCGGACTCGGTGGGCCGAAGGGCCTGTTTCCGCGCTGTATCTCTAAACTACACTAAACTGATCTAAAGTTTCCCACGGATGCCTGGCACGCTCTCCTCTTACTGAGATGATTTAGTCGATCTTCAGGAGGGCAGCTTTAGGTCCTGGTGAAGAAAGCCCGCTAAGAACACAATAATCATGCTCATTTCAGAAACAAGCACCAACTGAGCACAAAGAGCCTTTAAAAACAACCCTACAAGCTGCAGTTGAGTCCAAACAGGCAAAGGTGTTTTATTTGTGGGGGATTTTGTAGTGCAGGTCTAGACATTGCTACTGCACTGTTCCTGGGCCCATCATTGTGGAGTTTAGTCATTTAAACCAATTGGCACAATTGCAGAACTACCATCTGTGCTGTATTAATTGGATCATTAATCTTGATGTGTTTATTAAACTCTAAGACGTCACCTAAAGCAACAGAGGAATCATTCCTTCCTCACAACCTGATCTCCCAGGTCCAGTGGAGTGATGCTAACTATGCCCATGTCTTCCTCTGGTCCAACATGGAGGCACATCCTGTTCCCATCCAGAATCATTCCCTGTGACCTGCTGACCCAATGCTCCAGGCAGGAAGGTCAGAAATCTACAACCTTCATCTTACATTTTACAATCTAATTCTTACAATCTATCAGTATTATAATCTTACAACGTATGAATATTGATTTTAGTTTAGTTTAGTTTAGAGATACAGCGTGGAAACAAGCCCTTCGGCCCATCGAGTCTGCGCCGACCAGCGATCCCCGCACATTAACGTTGTCCTACAAACACTAGGGACAATTTTTTACATTTATACCCAGCCAATTAACCTACAAATCTGTACGTCTTTGGAGTTTGCGAGGAAACTGAGGTTCTCGTAGAAACCCCACGCAGGTCACGGGGGGAACGTTCAAACTCTATATAGGCAGCACCAGTATCTAGGATCTAACCCGGGTCTCCGGCGCAGTAAGGCAGTAACTCCAACACTGTGCCACACTGCTGCCTGCTTAGATCTCTCTAACTTCAAGTAACCCTTGCACCCTCTCTCTCCGTCCCTCCCCCACCCTTCTCCGACTAGTTTCACTCGATCTATTGAGGGTTACACAAAAGGCTGGAGAAACTCAGCGGGTGCAGCAGCATCTAAGGAGCGAAGGAGATAGGCGACGTTCCGGGCCGAAACCCTTCTTCAGACTCTATTTACTGTTTGTATGCCTTGTTGTCACCTTCCCCACAGCTAACAAAGGCCCATTCTACATCTGTGCTTTGATCTGTCGTTTTCACACCTTACCCTTCCATATCTCTAGACTCCCTCTACCCTGACTCTCAGCCTGAAGAAGGGTCTCGACCCGAAACGTCGCCCATTCCTTCTCTCCAGAGACGCTGCCTGTCCCGCTGAGTTACTCCAGCATTTTGTGTCTATCATCAGTTTAAGCCAGCATCTGCAGTTCTTTCCGACACATGTCATAAACTGGGCTCTAACATGAAGTTGTTTTGGCTCGAACATTGAGTCCAGTTCTGGATGGTTGATGTATGTTAGTATCAGTACTTCCATGCACACACATACAGGGGAAAAGGGATTGATTCATTACACCTCATACGGTATGTACGGTCTTTCTGTCTCAGCGTCCGTTCCTGTACATATCGAGCGCAGAGAGGGTAAAGGAGAACAGTTCATTCCTGTCTGCCTGCTGTTGTGAGACTCCACTGTTGCATATGTGCAGGGCACAGCGAGCACAATAGAGGACTATTCACCATCAGCACTGTCCCACGGAGCACCCATTCCCATCAGCACCAAGCACCCATTCCCCCAATACTCCTCCACACACTCTCCTTCTCTCTGGCAGCCATCGCCCAGACTGAGTAACACGCACCAATGCATTGACATCCAGCTGAGAGTTCTCTGCTATCAATGATGGTGGCGCCCCTTGAGTAAGGGCAATGGCGGGTTGTGCCGTCTCAATTCTGGTCATGAGTCCAATAGGTGAACCTCACACTGGCGGGCAGTGGAGGCAGATGCAGGCCATCGCTGGCAGGTTCCGGCCGCCATCCTTCCTCCTCTCCCTGCCTTTGGTAAATCGCTCTGGGCAGCGCTCCACCAAGCTACTGTTCACCAGCACTCTGTAAAGACCGTAATAAACAACAAAAACACTTCATTATATATATAGGGAGGAACTGCAGATGCTGATGTACACTGAAGATAGACACAAAGTGCTGGAGTAACTCAGCGGGTCAGACAGAAGGAATGGGTGACATTTCGGGTCGAGACCCTTCCTCAGACTGTGAGTCGGGAGAGGGAGATGGCTCAGCACCAGGCCCACAGCCTCCACACCGCAGGCTCCAACACAACATGGTCCCTCTTGCTCTCCCCTGACTCAGTCTGAAGAAGGGTCTCGACCAGAAAGGTCACCCATTCCTTCTCTCCAGAGATGATGCCTGTTACGCTGAGTTACTCCAGCTTTTTGTGTCTACCTTAGGTGTAACTTTTCCAGGACTCTGGAGAGCAGAGCTGATCCACAGAGCTCTTGAGGAATCTCAGGGGATTGCTGGTGGTTGCTGTGGATCAAGGGTCCCCAACCGGGGGTACATTTACCCCCAGGGGGTACATTTGATGATTCTGGATTTGTACATATTTTTTCTCGTTGACTGACTGTGTTAGGTTCTGGTATACCGGTATCTGTTCATCATTAGTTGTTCATTAATAACATTGTTATGTGCTATTAAAGTTGCCAGGGGTAAACGGGATCCCTGCTGCAGAAGCTCCAGGCCCCTGCAGTGTTTATGTGCGTGAACATGTCTTCTTCTGAAGGGTACTGTAATGTTAGAAGGCAAAGTGGTCGGACTGAATCAAGTATGTGTCGTGTTTGATGGTGTACAAGGTGGGAACTTCAAACGCACAGCTGCACAACCACAGGATGAAAGCAGTCCCTGCCTTTTGATGATGCAGCAAGCAGGGGCAGAGCAGCTTCCCGCAGCATAGCTCCCCTCTCCCTCACCGGTCTCACGACATTCGCAGCCAGCGGCAAGGGCCGGCCACAGTTCCGATGCACGGGGAGTGGAGGAGGTGTGGAGAACCAGAGCAAACCCACCTCCCTTCCATCGACTCCATCTACACCTCATTCTGCCTCGGCAAGGCCAGCAGCATCATCAAGGACCAGTCACACCCCGGCCACTCCCTCTTCTCCCCTCTCCCATTGGGTGAAAGATACAGAAGTGTGAAAACGCACACCTCCAGATTCAGGGACAGTTTCTTCCCAGCTATTATCAGGCAACTGAACCATCCTACCAACAACTGGAGAGCAGTCCTGAACTACTATCCACCTCACTGGTGACGCTCGGACTATCCTTGATCAGACTTTGCTGGCTTTACCTTGTGCTAAACGTAATTCCCTTATCATGCATTTGTACACTGTAAACGGCTCGATTGTGATCATTTACAGTCTTTCCGCTGACTGGTCAACACGCAACAAAAGCTTTTCACTGTACCTCGGTACACGTGACAATAAACTGAACTGAACTCCTCTATCTATGATAGACTCTATCATAGTCTATCTATGACTATGATAGAGTCATAGAGTGATACAGCATGGAAACAGGCCCTTCGGCCCAACATGCCCATCTACACTAGTCCCACCTGCCTGCGTTTGGTCCATATCTCTCTAAATCTGTCGTATCCATGTACCTGTCCAAATGTCTTTTGATGGGTGTGATAGTACCTGCCTCAACTACCTCCTCTGGCAGCTAGTTCCATATATCTAACATCCTTTGTGTAAAAGTGTTGCCCCTCAGATTCCTATTCAATCTTTCCCCTCTGATCTTAAACCGATGTCCTCTGTTTCTTTTACCCTTGGTTTCTGGGTAAAAGTCTCTTTTATAATTTTGTACACTTCTGTAAGATCATCCCTCATCCTCCTGCACTCCAAGCAAGAAAGTCCCAGCCTGCCCAACGTTTCCCGGAAGCTCAGGCCCTGGAGTCCTGGCAACGTCCTCGTAAACCTTCTTTGCACCCTTTCCAGCTCAGCAACATTATTCCTATAACAGGACTATACATACTGCATACAGTACTTCACATGTGGCTCACAGTGTGTTGCTGCAACATGCTGATGGCTTTCCCCACAGTGCCACTTGGTGAGGAATGAGGATTATTATGTGGCCATTGATGACGTTTCTGGATATAGATCAGCTGCAGAGACGGGCAGAGAAATGGCAGATGGAGTTTAACCCCAGCAAGTGTGAGGTGTTACACTTTGGGAGATTGAATGTAAGGAGAGAGTGTACAGTTAATGGCAACACCCTGAACAGCAATGATGTGCAGAGGGATTTTGGGGTCCGAGTTCATAGCTCACTGAAGGTGGCAGCAGAAGTAGATAGTATGGTGAAGAAGGTGTGTGGTATGCTTGCCTTCATTGCTAAGACCATTGAATAAGTCCGAAAGTCCTGATACAACTCTATAAGACTCTGGTCAGGGTCCATTTGGAGCAGTTCCAGTCGCACCATTGCAGGAAAGATGTGGAGGCTTTGGAGAGGGTGCAGAGGAGGATTTCCAGGAAGCTGCCTGGATTAGAGAGTTGCAGCTGCAGGGAGAGGTTGGAGAGGGTGCAGAGGAGGGTTACCAGGAAGCTGCCTGCATTAGAGGGTTGCAGCTGCAGGGAGAGGTTGGAGAGGGTGCAGAGGACGATTACCAGGAAGCTGCCTGGATTAGAGAGTTGCAGCTACAGGGAGAGGTTGGAGAGGGTGCAGAGGAGGTTCACCAGGAAGCTGCCTGGATTAGAGAGTTGCAGCTACAGGGAGAGGTTGGAGAGGGTGCAGAGGAGGATTACCAGGAAGCTGCCTGGATTAGAGAGTTGCAGCTACAGGGAGAGGTTGGAGAGGGTGCAGAGGACGATTACCAGGAAGCTGCCTGGATTAGAGAGTTGCAGCTACAGGGAGAGGTTGGAGAGGGTGCAGAGGACGATTACCAGGAAGCTGCCTGGATTAGAGAGTTGCAGCTACAGGGAGAGGTTGGAGAGGGTGCAGAGGAGGTTCACCAGGAAGCTGCCTGGATTAGAGAGTTGCAGTTACAGGGACATTGCTCAAATGACTGCAACATATTCTGTAACGGACAAAAAGTTACAAGAATTAAAGTTGCTTGGAAACTGGCAGGAATGCAAGCACTGCTTTGTGCAGCGGTGTTTGTGTGGCCAGAACCCTTGCGTGATTAAAACGTGATCTGTGCAAACATTGAGGTTCACAAATAACGCGGTGATGTCTGTTCCACGATCACTTGTGACGTCAGGAGCATTCCCTTGGAAATATCTCCAGTGTTTGCCCCCTGCTTTACACAACTGTGGAAACATCTGTCCTGGCAGCAGTGCGCAGGCAGCTGAGAATGATGGGTCAGGGGCTGAGAAACCTGCGACAGTGCGAATATCTTCATGCATCTTACTCCAATATTTGAACAGCATTGACGGGTGGAGGTCACGTTCGGGCCTGCAGTGACGCCAACAAATTCCTTGCAAAACTGCGAGAGGCTTCGATAAAGTAGACATTGAGAACCTAGGGTGGAAATGTCAAAGACCAGAGGCAAAGTTTAAAATAAATGTACGGGACTAGTTTTTTTACACGGAGAGTGGCGAGTGTGTGGACCATGTTGCCCGCCCGGGCGGTGATGGAGGCAGATACGATGGTGGCGTCTAAGAGGGTTTTACATAGACACGTGTATATGCAGCGATTGGAGGCATTTGGATCATGTGCAGGCAGATGAGGTTAGATCATCTTGGCATCGTGTTCAGCACACATATAGTGGGCTGAAGGGCCTGTTCCTGCACTGCACTCTTCTATGTAGAGAAAGGAACTGCAGATGCTGGTTTACATCAAAGATAGACACAAAATGCTGGAGTAAATCAGCAGCTTGTGTGCTCATATAGTACGCGGGGCTCTGTATTTGACCTCAGCGGTTTTGGTTTTCGTCCTTTTACACTCTCAATTTTTTATTTTTAGCTTTATATTTTTATATAAATTGTGCTTTTTAAGTTATTAATTATCCATGCCCTTGGTGTTTTAAATTGTATTTTTGTTTAAACCTGTGTTTTTGTGAAAAGCACTTTGCGTTGCATTCAATTGTATGAAAAGTACGATACAAATAAAGTTATTATTATTATTATTACCACACTAAGGACAATATATATTTATTCCAAGCCAATTAACCTACAAACCTGCACGTATTTAGAGTGCGGGAGGAAACCGGGGCTCCCAGACTAAACCCTCTGGTCACTGGGAGTAAGGAGAAACCCCACGCGCTGGTACAAACTCCGTACAGACAGCACCCGTAGTCAGGATCCAACCCGGGTCTCTGGCGCCGTGAGGCAGCGACTCTACCGCTGCGCCACCGTGCCGCCCTAGATGTTGCTGTTTAAATGTTGTTATTTTACCTGCAGCAAATACTTCCTCTGGCAGCTCATTAAAACATCAGAATGAAAGCAGGCTCCTCGATCGGGTCATTTTAATTCAGTTGAATTGACCATGTAAAGAAAGAGGGATAAAGCTTGAACCAAACTCCAACCTGTGTCAAACCAGCTGCGTAAGCAAAGTTCATCGTCAAGCTGTAAGTTCAGCTCCAGTCATGTTCTAATCATGAGCAATGTGCTGCCCTCTAGTGTTCCTCTCAGTATTAACGTGGCCAATCCCCGCATGTGGACACACAAAGATGTTGAGAAGCAAGGAACTGCAGACGCTGGTTTACAAGAAAATACACAAAGTGCTGGAGTAACTCAGTGGGTCAGGCAGCATCTTTAGATTTCAGAGATACAGCACGAAAACAGGCCCACGGCGTCTGTGCCAACCAGCGATGACCCGGTACACAAGCAGAATCCTACACACAATGTGGGTGGAAACCGGAGCACCCGGAGAAAACCCATGTGGTCACAGGGAGAACGTGCAAACTGGTAGTCAGAATCGATCCCGGGTCTGTGGCGCTGTGAGGCAGCAACTCTACCGCTGCACCACCGTGCCACTCCACTGCCGTGTCTGGAGAACATGGACAGCTGACGTTCCGGGTCCGGACACCATTCCTTCAGTCCAGGTTACTCCAGCACTTTGGAACTTATTTTTTGTAGTAAATGCTGACACTTCAGTTCAGTACAGATGCTGAGATGAGCTGGCATCTCACTTCAAACGTGGTTGGAGAGTTGCTCTGTGCTCTTTAGGAGTCGGTTATGCAGCATTTGTGTTGGAGCTGAGGTTGTAGCAGTTCTGGCAGTGGAGTCACAGACACCATGAGCAGCTTGGAGCCTTGATATCCATGGAGCAGTCATTGCTGTAGTGCAGGCTGAGTCAGTGGCTCTTCTGTCTGCGCTTTGCCACACAGACTGTACTGTACTGGGGCAAAACACAGCAAGAGGTTTTAGAGATACAGCACGGAAAATCGGAGCAGGGATACAGTGGACTTCATCAGGAAGGTTGGCTCCATGCTGGGGTGGAGTTGGATTCATGGGAGGTGGTCTTGGAGGAGAGGATGCTCCTCAAACTGTGGATCATCCTGGACAATACAGCTCACCCCCTCCATGACACACTGGCCAATAGACAATAGGTGCAGGAGTAGGCCATTCGGCCCTTCGAGCCAGCACCGCCATTCACTGGGATCATGGCTGATCATCCACAATCAGTGCCCCTTTCCTGCCTTCTCCCCATATCCCTTGACTCCGGTATCTTTAAGAGCTCTATCTAACTCTATGAAAGCATCCAGAGAATTGGCCTCCACCACCTTCAGGGGCAGAGAATTATTTAGGGCCTGTTTCCATGCTGTGTCTTTTAAGCAATTCAAGCCGGTTGTAAGTGCAGCAAATGTGTCCGTTGCTTCATTGAGCATCACCCTGATCCTCAGCCTGGCCCAGCCATCTCAGCGCTCCAGTATCACGTGACATTTTATCAATGAATTCCACGTTGTGGCAAAATGAACAACATTGAATGTTGTGTCTGAGGTTCGGCTGATAACACGTGTTGGGATGGAAGGAATTTGCGATTAATCCTTGACCTTGCTCTGAAAAGCTTTTCCAGATCAGATGAAACAATGCCCTTAACTGCACTTGTTGGATGCCATCATTGTGGTCTCTTGTGTACCACGCACGTTACCAGGCTCCCTACCCGCCCAGGCCTGGATGTTGTTGAAATGCAAAATCAACATGGATGAATTCAGACAATTCAGAATTTAAAATCAATGCTGATATCAAATTTGGAACCAAACTCGTGTGTTCACCAGTCGACCCTCGCGTGCAAGGAAGGCGATGGCTGGAGGCCTGGCAGCAGCCTGGGGCTCGCCTGGATCATGCGTCTTGCATGGAGCCTCTTGAATGCTGGCTCAGTAGACTATTGAGAGACGGCACGGTGGCACAGCGGTAGAGTTGCTGCCTCACAGCGCCAGAGACCCGGGTTCGATCCCGACTACAGGTGCTGTCTGTACGGAGTTCGTACGTTCTCCCCGTGACCTGCGTGAGTTTTCTCCGGGTGCTCCGGTTTCCTCCCACACTCCAAAGACATACAGGTTTGCAGGTTTAATTGGCTTGGTGTAATTGTAAATTGTCCCTGATGCGTGTAGGATTGTGCTAGTGTGCGGGGATCGCTGGTTGGCGCAGACTAGGTGGGCCGAAGGGCCTGCTTTCGTGCCCTATCTCTAAACTACACTAAACTATTTTTGTACACTTTGCTAATTGGGGATGTGCTTTGGTATGGCAATACGTTACTGGACTGTATGTGAGGAAAGAATGTCACTGTGTGTCTGCACACGTGACACTAAAGGCATCACTGAGCCATTGAACCTCAGAGGAAGGCGGGAAATATATATGAGAGCCGGCCTGCGTTGGACGAGAGCTCAGTGCTTGAGTGGATGCATGGATGTCAGTAATGATTCACAGAACATAGGTGCAGGAGTAGGCCATTCGGCCCCTCGAGCCAGCACCGCCATGCAATATAATCATGGCTGATCATCCACAATCAGTACCCCGTTCCTGCTTTCTCCCCATATCCTTTGAGTCCGTTAGCGCTAAGAGCTAAATCTAACACTTGAAAACATCCAGTGAATTGGCCTCCACTGCATTCTGTGGCAAGGAATAGTAAGATTGACCGAGAACTTACCAGTTCGAAGGTTGATCTTTATTTTATGAGGAGTCGAAGTGAGGGATTTCGTGAAGAGCCCGCCGGCGCGCATGCTCGACATACTTCAAAGTAGCGGCGTGGAATCACAGAACCAACAATAGAAATGACTTCGCATAGTAAGATTGAAGTGACAAAGATTACCAGATGAAGGTGACTGAGGGTTGGGCGAGGAGGGCACGAAATCCCTCACTTCGACTCCTCATAAAATAAAGATCAACCTTCGAACTGGTAAGTTCTCGTTCAATCTTACTATTTCATTTCGGAGTCACGTGAGTGACTTCGTGAAGACTTCAAAGCTTCTGTGATTACACGCCCTGGACCACGTCCATGCTGACACACCACTACCAGGGATGGATGGGAGGAACAAACTTGCTCAATAGTTCATACTGCAAAACAAGAGCATATTTATTAATAACAAATCAAAACCCCTCATGCGGGGACATCTCCACGTTCTTGACCTGCATTCAGCACGGCTTCTGCGAACTGTAGAGGAGCAGCAACAGGCTTGTTATAAAAACGCTGGAACACAGCTTCATTAGCCCATCCTGCTGTGGCGAGAATTAGGTCCATGGGCACCTCCATGACCCTCGCCGCTGACGTCGATGCAGCCCTGGTGGAATGAGACTTGAACACATTAGTGTCGATACCTGACTTACCCAAGACGACTCGAAGCCACCTGGATATCGTCTGGACTGTCACTCGATGATGAGGTCTCTTATGAGTGACAAGCAGGTATCTCTCCATTCCTCTGATGCGTGCCGTCACGTTGACATAGTGGCGGATATGTGAGGCTAAACATAGCCTAGCATCTGCGGGGTATGCCGGGAACTTCAGCTGCAGCCCTGTGCACCCAGGTCTATGCTGCTTTAGTAGCTCGTCAATGAAAAATACTACTTCTGTAGGGGTAGATGTCATTCTGTCGACACGAAGTTTGTGTAGTGTCTGTACCCTCTGAGATGAAGTCAGCGCTAGTAACATCACCAGCTTCATGGTGAGTTGGTCCAGTTGGAGCCCTTCCATTGGAGACCACGTCCTGAGCAGGGTTAATACGTCCATGACATCCCAGGTGATATTATAGCGTGGTGTAGGCGGATTCATATTGAATATACCCCGCATGAGTCTGGACACTAGCCTGTTGGATCCTACCCCAATATTGAGGTAGAATGATAGCGCACTTCTGGCGCTGTTGATGACACTGTAACTTAAGTGTTCATCATGGTGCAACCCCGCGAGGAATTCCAGGACGTCGGTTATTGTCACGTCATCGTACGTGATGCGAGAGCGGCTGCAGTGGGCTTCCCACTTCCTAATATGCGAGCGGTATCTTCGCCTTGTGGACTCTCGACACGACGCCCCAATGGTATCCATGGTCCGAGCCGAGAGGCCGTATTGGACTAACGGCCTGTTCAGAACCTGCAAGCCAACAAATTTAAATAGCCATGGCAGGGATGTGGCTCCCCTGAGACAAAGTGAGTAACCAATTGTGGGCAACCCTTCAAAAGGACCCAGGGTTCGTTGAGCATGTCAAAGACCACCGGATACCAAGGCTGTGTGGGCCAGTCGGGTATAATAAGGATGCCCTTGGCAGCATCTGCCTGAATCTTTCGCAATACCCGACTGATGAGGCAAAACGGAGGGAAGGCATAGAAAAACCAATTCCCCCAGTCCAGCGAGAATGCATCTAGCGCTATTGCCCCAGGATCTGGTTCCCATGAAACGTAGGCTGGTACCTGATGGTTTAACCGTGACGCAAAAAGGTCAATGTCCGGTTTACCAAATTTGGCTGTGACTTTAGAAAAAATCTCAGGATGCAACATCCATTCAATATTGTCATTAAATTTGCGTGACCTGGTGTCCGCCACAGTATTAAGCTCACCTGGCAAATAGGTAGCTGAAATCCAAATGTCTCTTTGAAAACACCCCAGCCAAATTGAGTTAGCCAATTTGTCACACGAAACTGACCTGGTACCACCCATATGGTTTAAATATGCCACAGCTGTGGTGTTGTCTATTTGGAGACGGACGTGTGCTCCAACAAGCTTGGAACAATATGCACGAAGTCCGTGGAATGCTGCCAGCAACTCCAAATAGTTAATCCCTTGAGTCAACAACATCGATGACTCAAGGGTGTCCCATCTGCCCCCACAACTAGAGAAATTATCAGTAGCTCCCCAGCCATTGGAGCTTGCATCAGTCTGTAAATATACCACCGGATTAGCCTCCCTAACAGGCTTGAATGAGCTGCTAATGTGACACACCCACCATTGCAACTCAGTTATCGCTTCGGACGGCAGCTGCATTGATCGATCGTAATGACCAGCGTTCCGTTTTAACGCAGTAATTTTAGCTCTTTGCAAATTCTGATAATGCAAAGGTCCATATCGTGCTGCCGGAAACAAAGCCACTAGCTTGCCAATTACTGTGACTGTATGCCGAATCGATGGTATATTGGTGCCAATTAAATCTCTGCACACCTGAGTGACTTCCTCAATTTTGTTAATTGGTATAGTTATCCTCATGCTCATTGAGTTCACCGTGAACCCTAGGTAATTAATTACCTGGGCAGGCCAGAACTTCGATTTCTCTGGATGGACAATGAATCCTAATTGTTGAAATATATTGACAGCAGCTGCAACACCCTGTTCAGCCAATTGCAGGGTGTGGCCCACAATAAAGACATCATCTAAATAGGCCATAACTATATGATGTCGTTGTCTCAAATAAGCCATGATTGGCTTCACCAATTTAGTGAACAATCTAGGGGCTGTAGTGAGCCCATTAGGCAAAGCCTTATACTGCCAAAGTTGCCCCATCCAGATAAATTTCAAAAACCTTCTATCATATTTCTGGATGGATACTGAATAATATGCATCCCTCAAATCAATGCATGCCATAAAGCAGCCATGAGAAATCAATGATTTGGCTGTTTCAAACGTATCCATTTTAAAATGAGTATATGTTACAAACGTATTCAAACGGGTTAAATCAATAATGACACGACAGCCTCCATCCTTCTTAGGTCTAGTAAATATGTTCGAAACAAACTCAATTGGCTCATGCACCGTTTTCTCAATCACCCCCTTCTGTTCCAGACTTAAAATTTCCTTATAACCTGCTGCCTGTTCTGCAGCAGACAATTTGAACGTACGACCAGGCATGTGCTGGGATGGAGGAATGTCGCCATTAATAAACTCAATTTTATGCCCCTGAATATTCTGCAACACATACTCATCACCAGTAAAATTACCCCATGCACCCAAAAACAACCGTAAACAACCACCAACATGGGAAGTTAAACAGAGAGAAAAAAGAGAACCAGACCCCCTCACCTCCGTGGTTACCGGCGGTCCTTGACACGTGTGGGTGGCCGTGGAGGTGCTGGGTTGGCTTGAGGGCGCGGCGTCTTCGATTTCCACAAAGGTCTCTGCCGACCCTGTCCTAAAAAAGACCCTTGGTGCTGGTTCTGGTGCTGTTGTCGTTGTGGAGCTAGAGGGTGAGTCCTCGTCGAGGCACTGGCCGACCCTCGTGAGCGAATGTATGGAGCTTTTGAGCCTGACGGTGTGGGGGCACTCTGAGAGCGCATGATCCCCACCGTTTTGGCTTGTTCGTCAAGCTCTTTGACTCTCTTCGAGAGGTCCTCCCCAAAGAGCTGACGGGGCGGCGGCGGCGGCGGTGGTTTGCACAATCCTGCAAACTTCGGGTTGAGTGCTGGGCGGATGCTGTTTTTGCGAAACCCGTTGATTTCGTGCTGGGTCGCGCACAATAAGGCCAGAGCATCTTCCTGGTCCAAATTCAGTTCGTCCCCGTCCACCGACCGCGCAAAGGCGGTAATACCGGCCGTGAGGAGTTTCAGGATCCGCTGCAATTTTAGCTCCTGTTGACGGATAGCCGCACTGATGTTGCCCCATATTGGCGTATTGACCACAGGCACGTTGAGGGAGTTGCAGTTTGATGGAGCCTTGTGACGGCTCATAGCCTGGATGAGGACTTCTTCCTGCAGCACCTGATTATTAAGAAAGTCCACTGTGGCTGCCAGCTTTGTATTTAGAGGAAGACCAGCCGTATGTGGGGCCGTGAATTTGGTCGCCACATCCAAGAGTTCCTCCGCTGGCACCTCCAACGGAGGTGGTACAGGATCCACCAGAACCTCCTCCTCCTGCTGCTCCAGGCTGATAGTAGATGTTGGTGAAGACGCCCTGTGCCTGTTGCTGCCCTGCTGATGTTGACGTTGAAGCAGGAGCTCCAGCAGCCGCTCCATACGGTCAATACGCCCTTCACCCTGAACACACAGGTGGTCGGAGTCCTCCGGCTCTGAAAAGAAAACCGGGCTCCTGTCATCGGCCCGCACCTCGTCGAGGCCCTGCCGGTGCCGGTAGTTGTCGCTAACAGCCGCCGAGGCGAAACTGCGCGATTCCTGCGCGGGCGTGTTCAACCGCCTCCGTTTAGCGGGAGCTGAAGCCGCTGCCACTAAGGGCACTTGCGGCGAGGTGTCGGCACCAGCCGAAGCATGGCTGCCTGGGGCCCGCGCAGTCTTGCCGGCTGCCCACATCGTGGACGTTGCCGACGCATGGTCTCGCCCACCCATCCATGGGGGGCTCGGCGACCGTGACGAGACCCGACTCGACCGACCCGTCCCGGCGTCGAGAGTCGGGGTGTGCCGGCTGGACCTCACAGCCGCCCCGGGTCTCGCCCTGGAACCTGACCGCTCCTCCGCGGCAGGCAATGCCTTAGCCCTGACAGGGTTAGGCTTCTGGGCTCCTGCCCTCCCCCTTCTCGGAGGGCTGAGTGGAACAGGCCGTGCAACGGCACGTGCCCTGCTCGAGGCCGCCAGCGAGCCCGCTGACGACCTGACTGCCATGGCAGGGTCCCCCTGCTCTGGCGGCACACCACACTCCTCCTCGTCGAACTCCTCCGAGCTGTGGTGTGCTGGCGGATCTGGACCTGTAATCACAGGGCTTACCCACATCTCCGCCTGAGTCCCGGCCTGCGCTGCAGGTACTGCCGATGGTAACGGCCCCGGAACTGTTGACCGGCGAACTCGTCCTGACGTCCTCCGGCCCTTCGAACTCCCATCCATGTCCTTGCTGCAAGACATAATCAGACAACAAGGACCACCAACTAAAGGTAGAATACTTACCTCCGTGGCCCCTTATGAAGGGCTGGCGAGGAGCGCGCTCCACCGCCAGCCGTCGCAGCAAAGCGGTACGACGATATGACGAGCATGCGCGCCGGCGGGCTCTTCACGAAGTCACTCACGTGACTCCGAAATGAAATTCCACAGATTCACAACTCTGGGTGAAAACGTTTTTTCTCATCTCAGTCCTAAATGGCCTACCCCTTATTCTTAAACTGTGTGACCCCTGGTTCTAGACTTCCCAACATAGGGAACATTTTTCCTACATCCAGCTTGGCCTATCCCTTAAGAATGTTATATGTTTCTATAAGGCCTTGAATTCCATCTCTGCACACATTGAATTATTCCGAAATCATTTCCCAACCTTCACATCTGCTGATCTGACTGGAAATGACTTTGTGTTTTGAGACCTCTGCATGTGGTAAGTCTAAAATACCACTTCTCCAGCCCTCCTGGGGATACTAGTCTTTCAAAAGGTCTCAGATGGTCAACTTATAATCCATTCATTTTGGAAACAGACAAAAACTTAATGTTGCAAAACAATTGCTGGCATAGCCATAGAAAGAACACGATCATTATAAACCATTGGAATTTCATCTATCATCCGTAGCCGTTCCATTAAATGTCGGCTAGAATTCAAGTGTCTGGCATATTTTAGGAATGTCTGCGTACAGTGAGGTTGGTCTGCATAGTATAGTGTTGTTTCAGGCGTGCCACTTGGCTATCCAGCCCATTTGTGCGGGATAAGGGGAGCTCAATGTCAAGGCAAGTCTTCTCTGTGCGTGGAGATACTTGGATAGAGTCATACAGCACGGAAACAGGCCCTTCGGCCCAACTTGCTGACCCACATGCCCCATTTACATTAGTCCCACCTGAACCGGCCTGTGAGTAATTGTGTGCACCATATCTGAGGAAGGATGTGCTGGCTCCCGAGAGGGTCCACACAGGGTTTACAAGGATCATCCCAGGAATGAGTAGGTTAACGTATGATGAGCGTTTGTCGGTACTTGTTGGAGTTTAGAAAAATGAGGGAGGGCCTCATTGAAACTTACCAAACAGTAGCAGGCTTGGATAGAGTGGATGTGGAGAGGATGTTTCCGCCAGTGGGAGAATTTAGTGGGGCAATTTACAGAAGACAATTTACCTCCAAACACGTAAGTCTATGGTATGTGGGAGGAAACCAGTGCACATGGAGAAAACCCCCATGATCACAGGGAGAACGTGCAAACTCCATCCAGACAGCACCCGTAGTCAGGATGGAACCCGGGTCTCTGGCGCTGTGAGGCAGCAACTCTACCGCTGCCACCCTTTCTGTATTCCCTTGAAAGGTGGGGGGTTTCTGGTCGCAGTAACTCAAATGTTGTGTTCATAAGGTCATAAGGAATAGGAGTAGAATTAGGCCATTCGGCCTATTAAGTCTACTCTGCCATTCAATCATGGCTGATCTATCTCTCCCACCTAACCCCATTCTCCTGCCTTCTCCCCATAACCTCTGACACCCATTCTAATCAAGAATCTATCTATCTCTGCCTTAAAAATATCCACTGACATGGCCTCCACAGCCGTCTGTGGCAATGAATTCCACAGATTCACCACCCTCTGACTAAAGAAATTTCTCCTAATTTCCTTCCTAAAAGAACGTCCTTTAATTCTAAGGCTGTGACCTCCAGTCCTAGACTCTCCCACTAGTGGAAACATCCTCTCCACATCCACTCTATCCAAGTCTTTCACTATTCTGTACGTTTCAATGAGATCCCCCCTCATTCTTCTAAACTCCTGCGAGTACCGGCCCAGTGCCGACAAACGCTGATCATAGGTTAACCCACTCATTCCTGGGATCATTCTTGTAATGATCCTTCCTCAGTTCTGTTGCTTATGAGAAACATGTGTGGCACGGTGCAAGTTCCATTCATTGCCTGAGTTATTAACCTGTACTGCACACATGTTACAATGCGGGGCTCATCCCAGTCCCATTCTGCTCACTGTTGCCAACTCTGCTTGGATTTACTTCCTGGCCATTTTGCCACATAACATCCACATTCTTTTCATTAATGTGTTTATATACTGTGGACGTCACTGGCAAATGGAAGCTACTGCCTATCCACATTTGGCGCCAGAAGTGAATGCTTTGCTGGGCCACTTCAGGTTAGGTTAAAAGGTATTTCTGATTGTAGCTTCAATGATGTCAAAGCACCTTCAATCTCAAAGAGGCCAGACCTCAAAAGATGGTGCAGTTTAGTTCAGAGATACATCGTGGAAACAGGCCCTCTGAGCCCATGTCCAGCGACTATCATGGTGCTGGGACTGGCAGCTCAATGTTCCAGGGTAGAGATGCTACAGAAGGGACTGAATGTCAGGCAGGGAGTTGATTGATTAGAGAGGACATGTATAAAATCATGGGAGGAACAGATCGGTTAGATGCACAGGGTCTCTTGCCCAGATACGAGGGAGGAGGCACAGTGACAGCATCTTCTACAGTTGTAGGGGAAGGTAACATAGAAAATAGGTGCAGGAGGCCATTCGGCCCTTCGAGCCAGCACCGCCATTCATTGTGATCATGGCTGATCGTCCCCAATCAATAACCCGTGCCTGCCTTCTTCCCATATCCCCTGACTCCACTAGCCCCTAGAGCTCTATCCAACTCTCTCTTAAATCCATCCAGTGATTTAGCCTCCACTGCCCTCTGTGGCAGGGAATTCCACAAATTCACAACTCTTTGGGTGAAAAAGTTTTTTCTCACCTCAGTCTTAAATGGCCTCCCCTTTATTCTAAGAATGTGGCCCCTGGTTCTGGACTCGCCCAACATTGGGAACATTTTTCCTGCATCTTGCTTGTCCAGTCCTTTTATAATTTTATATGTTTCTATAAGATCCCCCCTCATCCTTCTAAACTCCAGTGAATACAAGCCTAGTCTTTTCAATCTTTCCTCATATGACAGTCCCGCCATCCCAGGGATCAATCTCGTGAACCTACGCTGCACTGCCTCAATCACAAGGATGTCCTTCCTAAATTAGGAAACCAAAACTGTACACAATACTCCAGATGTGGTCTTACCAGAGCCCGATACAACTGCAGAAGAACCTCTCTACTCTACTGTAGCTGGGGAGGGGGTGGTTTGGGTGGGAAGGGATGAGTTAACCAGGGAGTTGCGGGGGGGACGGTCTCTGTGGAAGGCTGAAAAGGGTGGAGATGGGAAGATGTGACTAGTGGTGGGATCCCGTTGGAGGTGGCGAAGATTTTGGAGGATTATGTGTTGTATGCGACGGGTGAGGACTAGGGGGAGGGGGAGCAAGGGCTGAGTTGTGGGTACCGAGCAACCGCAGAAGATGCAACATCTGTCCCGATACCTCCTCCCTCGACTCTGTCCAGAGACCCCGACAGTCCTTTCAGGTTAGGCAGAGGTTCACTTGCACCATTGCTTAGCCCGCTCGAACCTAACTGCCGAGGTGGAGCTCAAGTCAGTGGATATATTTAAGGCCAAGATTAGTACGGGTGTCAGGGGTTATGGTTAGAAGGCAGGAGAATGGGGTTGGGGGGAGAGATAGATCACCTATGATTGAATGGCGGAGTAGCCTTGATGGGCCGAATGGCCTAATTCTTCTCCTATCACTTATGACCTTATGAAGAAAGACGATGTGAAATGTCTTGAAACACTGATGTGAATCTCCAATCAGGACCGTGATCACCACTGGATCCAAGCCAGTTGTCTCCAATTAACTTTGACATTTGAAGGTATTTTTTATCCACTTGACCATCAGGGTAATTTTAAATGATGAACATTGTTACAGCTCTTGCCCTTTTCTGATCCTGACCTTCGGAAAATTTCTTAATAATTGAATTAGTGGACCGTGGAATCTCACAGCATTGAAGGGGATGATTCAGCTTCTTGTCATAGAGTGATACAGTGTGGAAACAGGCCCGTCTACACCGGCCAACAAGTCCCCTCAGATCCATGAGGAGATGGTAAATTGGACACAAAATGTTCTTGGTTGTAGAGGACCAAGGATATTGGGATGTTTTTCTGACTGAAGGTGTGTGACCAGAGGTATTGTGCAAGGATCTGTGCTGGCACCTCTGTAGTTTGTAACGTAACCATTTGGACAAAGGCTTGGATAGTGTGGATGATGAGGAAGATAATCAAAAGATGCAGCAGGATTGGAAATCTGGGCAGAGAAAAGACAAATGGGGTTTAATCTGGACAGGGATAAAGTGGTTGTTTTTTGGACAAATGTTGGAGAAAGGTATATAGTAAATGGCAGGGCCCTAGGGAGCATTGATATACTGAAGGGTCTTGGGATGAAAGTCGGTCCCTTCTTGAAAATGGCAATGCAAGAAGATAGGCTAGGCATCTTGCCTTCATCGGTCAGGGCAATGAGTATAAAAGTTGGCAAGTCAAGTATAAAACTGAGTTTAGGCTGCATTCTGTGCCATCTTAAGGACCTGAGCTTATTTACATCATGCATAGGAAGGAACTGCAGATGCTGGCTTACACTGAAGATAGACACCGGATGCTGGAGTAACTCAGTGGGTCAGACAGCATCTCTGTAGAGAAGGAATGGGTGAGTTACTCCAGCATTTTGTGTCTATCATTTTTATGTGTGAACTCATGCTGCTCATCAGATCAGGAAACCATCTGCTTATGTTGAGGATTGCTGCACATGTTGTCCGTAAGGAGGTGCCGGCACTTCCTACACCATATGGGGCTTGCAGTCAGCAGCTCTCAGCTGTCGGCCCTTGCTCAAACACACCTTGTATTTCTTCCCTCCCCCTCTCTGCATTACAGAGGAGACCACCACAAACGGAGCAGCCTAGATCACGTACAAGCATGGGGAAGGCATGGTGGCGCAGCGGTAGAGTTGCTGCCTCACAGCGCCAGAGACTCGACTTCCATCCTGACTACAGGTGCTGTCTGTACGGAGTTTGTATGTTCTCCCTGTGACCGTGTGGGTTTTCTCCAGGTGCCGCAGTTTCCTCCCACACTCCAAAGACGTACAGGTTTGTAGGTTAATTGGCTTGGTGTCATTGTAAATTGTCCCTAGTGTGTGTAGGGTAGTGTTGACACCACGGATGGGGTGGTGGGTGTGTGGAACAAGCTGCCTTCATGCACACTAAGCCTTCACAGGGCCAAGTTTCTACTGCGGTTCATATTTTCAGTTACTGGACTATTTTATATTTTTGTTTGAAGGATTGTCAGCGTTGGTGTTGAGGGAACACGTTGGGGGATGCAGCGGACTAGTGGTCGCAGATTACCTGCCAGCCACGTGGGAACAGGTAGGTGTGTGATGTGTAGCCCATTGTGGTGAAAGATCAACTCAACCCTCGTGCCTGCCCAGTCATTTACTCTTGCACATTACACACAGTGGGATAGCAGAACCCAAGTGGTGGAGCCAACCGGTTTGGTGGTTGATATTTGCTGATTGTGTGTAGGCAGCCTGTACAAGTGATGAGAGCGGCCTTTGAATGAATGGTTCTTTAGTGTCACGTGTGACGAATCATGTGATAATCTTTGTATTGCACTACCAGGGTATGTGAAGAGTGGCCACACAAAGGGAACCGACAATGTTACAAACCATTCCATTTTACTCCAAACCATTTTTAACACATTCCATTTGTGGTCCTATTTAGTTCTCGGCCGTGACCCCATGCCAGGCCCGCTACGTCCCCCCCACGTTGCCCCCCCCCCCCCCCACACTGGGCCCGCTACGTCCCCGCTTACATTGCCCCCCCCCCCACACTGGGCCCGCTACGTCCCCCCTCACGTTGCCCCCCCCCCACACTGGGTCCGCTACATCCCCCACGTTGCCCCCCCCCCACACTGGGCCCACTACGTCCCCCCCACGTTGCCCCCCCCCCACACTGGGCCCGCTACATCCCCCCACGTTGCCCCCACACTGGGCCCGCTACATCCCCCACGTTGCCCCCCCCCCACACTGGGCCCGGTACGTCCCCCCAAGTTGCCCCCCCCCCCACACTGGGCCCGCTACATCCCCCACGTTGCCCCCCCCCCACACTGGGTCCGCTACGTCCCCCCTCACGTTGCCCCCCCCCCACACTGGGCCCGGTACGTCCCCCCAAGTTGCCCCCCCCCACACTGGGCCCGCTACATCCCCCACGTTGCCCCCCCCCCCACACTGGGCCCGCTACGTCCCTCCCACGTTGCCCCCCCCCCCACACTGGGCCCGCTTCGTCCCCCCCACGTTGCCCCCCCCCCCCACACTGGGCCCACTACATCCCCCACGTTGCCCCCCCCCCCCCCCCACTGGGCCCGGTACGTCCCCCACGTTGCCCCCCTCCACGCAGTGCTCTCCTTTGTTGGCAGCGGTGCGTCTGTCCACCAGCCGGATTCCCAATACAAGAAGTATCTAGCCAAGACTTCATGCTTAGCTCCCCACAATAACCCTGCCCTTTTGCACAAGCCCTGATGCGGCTAAACGTTCATCGTTACGTCACTACAGTATTTTAACTCGCAAACAAATGAAAATGCCAGCTAGAGAAGGGAATGAGCGCTCTATCTGGGTGTGTTCTGGGCTGGTGAGGTGCCGTGACAGATGTGTGCTGACGGCACAGTGTTATCACACACAGGGATTTACAAAGTGGGGTGATGGAAGTGTTTGGAACATTGCTGAGGGCAGACTGAGCAAATAGCAATCTTTTTTTAATTATATCAAGTATGGAAGAGGATTAGGACAAATGTATGGTTGATAATGTGGTGGAAAAGCAACGTGAATGGAAAAGGAGGTGCAGCTGAGAATTACGTGGAACATTCAGTCAAATCCGGTCTTTCTGAAGATGTGAAGCAGGAGGGGAGGAGGATGTGAAAATCTGCAAGACCACATACATGCTGAATCATCCTACCACAACCAGAGAGCAGTGCTGAACTAGTATCTACCTCTGATGTCCCTCAGACTATCCTTGATCAAACTTTGCTGGCTTTACCTTGTACTAAACGTTATTCTCTTACCATGTATCTATACACTGTAAATGGATCGCCTATAATCATATGTCGTCTTACCGCTGACTGGTTAGCACACAACAAAAGCTTTTCACTGTACCTCAGTACACGTGACAATAAACTAAACTAAACTGCGCAGTTGGGTCAGGTTGAACAATCAGATGGTCTGTTCTACACACAGCTTGCTGACTGTCGTACATATCTTCGCTGATGAGTTGAACAATGAATGCATTTAAATTGGTGCCCTGCCAATTTGTGCAAAGAAAAATTGACAGGGGACATAGGCTTAAGGTGAGGGAGGGAAAGATTTAACAGGAACCTGATGGGTAACATTTTCACACAAATGGTGGTGGGTGTATGGAACGAGCTGCCGGAGGAGGTGGTTGAGGCTGGGACTATCACTGTGTTTGAGAAACATTCAGACAGGTATATGGATAGCACAGGTTTGGAGAGAGATGGAGCAAACCTGTGGGACTAGCGTAGATGAGGCATGTTGGCCGGGGTGGGCAAGTTGGGCTGAGTTGATGCAAGCTGTTCCACACTGCATCACTCTATGTCTGCGGCTATATCTGAAGAGGGATAAAAACGTGTTCGCTGTCCCTGACCTTTACTTACACCTGAGAGCGTCACAAAAAAAAGGATGTTTGTGGGATCTTGCAGTGTGTAGTTTGGCTTCTCATGTTCATAAGTGATAGGAGCAGAATTAGGCCATTTGGCCCATCAAGTCTACTCTGCCATTCAATCATGGCTGATCTATCTTTCCCTCCTAACCCTATTCTCCTGCATCCCACCTTCCTATGTACAGCTGTAGCATTTATGAAATATTGGATTTACTGTGATGCAGATCAGGTATGTTGCGGTCAACCATATAAAGAGAGAGATTTCTTGGAACAGTGAAATTCAAAGATAAGATGTGCAAATACTTTTCTCTCTGTCTGGCTTCCTAAGTATGTTTCAAGTCAAGATCGTCCACAGCCATGCAGTGCGATCCCTACTCTCATTAGAAATAAGTAGGAAGGAACTGCAGATGCTGGTTTACACCAAAGAGAGACCCAAAATGTTGGAGTAACTCAGCGGGTCAGGCAGCTTGGGTCAACCGCAACGCCACCTATTCCTTTTCTCCAGGGATGCTGCCTGACTCGCAGAGTTGCTCCGGCACTTTGTGTCTATCTCATTGAAAATAATACGTGTGGTCTGATCGATGTAGATCGATGATATCTCTTCCCTTCTTCTCATTGCAAGTGTATCAACTGATGTCATTTTGAATTGATTGAGGGCCAATTGCAACATGGGGATGGGATGTGAAAGGTGGTTGTGGATGGAGGTGCTGGTGGTCCTAGACAGGATTCCAGCGTGGATCTGGACTCACCACAACATCAATCAATGAATGAATGAATGACACTTCATGGCCGGCCACATGTACTTGGTACAGTGACATTCTTGGTTTCGCATACAATCCACAAGTGTGCAAATACTTGCCACGTACAGGGTGCTGACAAAGCCTTCCTTATCGTCTTGTAATTAGTGGCCCTTCACCCCGAGACCCCCTTTGTTGTCAGCGCCCCCCCTTCACCCCGAGACCCCCTTTGTTGTCAGCGCCCCCCCTTCACCCCGAGACCCCCTTTGTTCTCAGCGCCGCCCCTTTACCCCGAGACCCCCTTTGTTGTCAGCCCCCCCCTTCACCCCGAGACCCCCTTTGTTGTCAGCGCCCCCCCTTCACCCCGAGACCCCCTTTGTTGTCAGCGCCCCCCTTCACCCCGAGACCCCCTTTGTTGTCAGCGCCCCCCCTTCACCCCGAGACCCCCTTTGTTGTCAGTGCCCCCCCTTCACCCCGAGACCCCCTTTGTTGTCAGCGCCCCCCCTTCACCCCGAGACCCCCTTTGTTGTCAGCGCCCCCCCTTCACCCCGAGACCCCCTTTGTTGTCAGCGCCCCCCTTCACCCCGAGACCCCCTTTGTTGTCAGCACCCCCCTTCACCCCGAGACCCCCTTTGTTGTCAGCGCCCCCTTCACCCCGAGACCCCCTTTGTTGTCAGCCCCCCCTTCACCCCGAGACCCCCTTTGTTGTCAGCCCCCCCTTCACCCCGAGACCCCCTTTGTTGTCCGCGCCCCTTCACCCCGAGACCCCCTTTGTTGTCAGCCCCCCTTCACCCCGAGACTCCCTTTGTTCTCAGCCCCCCCTTCACCCCGAGACGCCCTTTGATGTCAGCCCCCCCTTCACCCCGAGACCCCCTTTGTTGTCAGCCCCCCCTTCACCCCGAGACCCCCTTTGTTGTCAGCGCCCCCCCCTTCACCCCGAGACCCCCTTTGTTGTCAGCCCCCCTTCACCCCGAGACCCCCTTTGTTGTCAGCCCCCCTTCACCCCGAGACCCCCTTTGTTCTCAGCCCCCCCTTCACCCAGAGACCCCCTTTGTTGTCCGCGCCCCTTCACCCTGAGACCCCCTTTGTTGTCAGCGCCCCCCTTTCACCCCGAGACCCCCTTTGTTGTCAGCGCCCCCCCTTCACCCCGAGACCCCCTTTGTCCTCGTCTGACCTTCGACCCTCACACGGCCCGTCCCCGACCGCCCATCACCGAGTCCTCCCTTGGACGCCGCTGCTTGTGCCATCTCTCTGAATCCTCGATTTTCCTCCCCAAATATGTTTGGTTTAGTTTATTGTCACGTGTACCAATGTACAGTGAAAAGCTTTTGCTGTGTGTTAACCAGTCAGCAGAAAGATAATACATGATTACAATCGAGCCAGGTTAGGAGCAGGGGTGAGCGTTGTTAAGTTGAGTTGAGTTTAGTTTGTTGTTACGTGTACCGAGGTCTAGTGAAAGGCTTTTGTTGCGTGCTAACCAGCCAGCGATGTATGCGTTTCTCTGTACCTCGATACACATGACAATAAACTAACCTCAATTCAACTCATAGTCATAGAGTGATACAGCATGGAAACAGGCCCTTCGGCCCAACTTGCCCACACCAGCCAACATGTCCCATCTACACTAGTTCTACCTGCCTGTGTTTGGTCCATATCCCTCCAAACCTGTCCTATCCATGTACCTGTCTAACTGTTTCTTAAACATTGTGATAGTCCCTGTCTCAACTATCTCCTCTGGCAGCTTGTTCCATGCACCCACCACCCTCTGTGTGAAAAAGTTACCCCTCAGATTCCTATTACATCTTTTCCCCTCAACTCAACTCAACTCAACTCAGCAAAGCTCACTTCAGCCATGGTGTAGAGGCTGTGGGCATGGACTAACCTGACATACTGTAACAGGTGCAGGAACAAACACTGATACCTTCTGTCCCACAGATACATGAAAGATTACCTTTCACGCTGAAGTAAGATGTAACCTGCAGATGGCTTTGGTGTGGAATGCTGAAAGTTTGATAGTGGATCTTGGACTGATTTCAGATTCCATAAACCTGCCAAAACAAACAGGTTTCAAGGAAGTGGCGAAGAAAATGATAAATAACTTCCAGCAGTTTGGACCCCACATTCATATGGGTCACTAATCTTTAGGGATATTATGTAACTCTTTCCCCACCTGAAATGTCACCTGTCCATATTCTCCAAAGATGGTGCCTGACCTGCTGAGTTACTCCAGAACTTTCTGTCTTTATTTGTAAACCAGCATCTGCAGTTCCTTATTTCTCCATCCTTACATTACTGGGTCAAATCAGCGATTTCACCTCTGTGACTGGGGTCAAGGAAAGAGCGTTCACATCGCGGCCCAGTTTCCACCGCCACGCACAAGAAGCACAAGAAGCGACAGGACAGGCACCGTTGTGTGCAGATGCCGAGAAGTGTGTCGAGCCCTGGCTGAACAACTTCTGATCTTGTGTGTGGTCGATAGGAAGACCTCTGTGACTGAATCCTGGTGCTCCCTGTTTTGAGTGTCATGGCAGTACACTGCAGCCATTATGAAACTGAATCAGGGCACAAGGATCCGTCCATCATTCGGCGCTCCAGGGCCCAATATTATCCGGCACCACCTCTATTCACCTTTCAGAAGCTGGTTGATATACCGTGCATGTGATCTATTCTTGCCCATCTCCATTTTCTCATTCACGTGGCAAAGTTACAAGTTCCCAAGCCGTTGGAGCAGAAGGAGACCATTCGGCCCATCGAGTCTACTCCGTCATTCAGTAATTTTATTCAAAACCCACTCCGGTTTGCACATGTGTGTTTATGACCGGCTTTTCACCAATATCTACTGAATCCTCTTAGTTACAATCCTTGTCCAACATCACAACACATTTCCACCTTCGCTGTCGATGCCTTTGTCCACAAAATAAACTCCAGTTTTTCTCCCAGTTCCATTCCTCTTCTTCACCAACATCTCAGATGGAACCAGATATTTATAGCATTGAAGACGGCATTATCTTGTTAGTGGGCCAAGCTACAGTTAAGACGGACACAAAATGATGGAGTAACTCAGCAAGTCAGGCAGCATCTCTGGAGAGAAGGAATAGGTGCCGTTTTTGGTTGATATCCTCTTCAGACCAAAACATTCCTTTTCTCCAGATTCCAACCACAGGTGCTCTCTGTACGGAGTTTGCACGTTCTCTCCATGACTGCGTGGGTTTTCTCTGTGATCTTCGGTTTCCTCCCACACTCCAAAGATGTACAGGTTTGTTGGTTAATTAGCTGGGTGTAAATGTAACTTGTTCCTAGTGTGTGTAGGATAGTGCTAATGTGCGGGGATCGCTGGTCGGCGCGGACTCGGTGGGCCGAAGGGCCTGTTTCCGCGCTGTACCTCTAAACTAAACTAAACTAAATGACGGGTGGAAGCTGAGGAGCTGCAATCTGACTTTGCAATCTGCATTATTCAGCTAGCAGCCAGCAAGTTCCACACATGACATTCCTGGAGTTTCACAATCCTGCTGCATTTCTGAATGAAAGGTTGTCATTCAACATATAAAAGTGTGGATGTTTAGGTCTCAGCTGGAATTTGGCAGAGCTGAGAGCAGCCACAAGCCCAGGCTGTGAGCGAGGGATGGTTCAGGCACTGTCAGACTACATGAGCACTAAACTCCAGCAGCTAGCTGCCTGTGACCCCACTGAAGCTTTGATTTACATCTCCGTCACATACGGCCCAGGACCAAAGGAACATTTTTGTGTTTGTGCCAAATGAGCTCTGAAAAGATGTTTCCCCCCAGACAATCATTTCATCATTTGCTTTCCTTCACTGGCTTCAGTGTCAGTGAAGAGCAGCTGGTGATATTGAACCACACACAGGGACAACTCATTCAGGGTCTCGACCCAAAGCGTCACATATTCCTTCCCTCCAGAGATGCTGCCTGCCCCGCAGAGTTACTCCAGCATTTTGTGTCGATCTTCAGTGTAAGCCAGCATCTGCAGTTCCAAGCCTCCAAGCCTCAACATCACACCCCATGGCTGACCTGTGAATTATCTGAAAGGTCACATCACTGCAGGCCAGCACGGTGGCGCAGCGGTAGAGTTGCTGCCTCACAGCGCTGGAGACCCGGATTTGATCCCAACTACGGGTGCTGTCTGTACGGAGTTTGTACGTTCTCCCCGTGACCTGCGTGGATTTTCTCTGAGATCTTCGGATTCCTCCCACACTCCAAAGACGTTCAGTATGTAGGTAAATTGGCTTGGTATGAGTGTAAATTGTCGCCAGTGTGTGTAGGATAGTGCTAATGTGCGTGGATCGCTGGTCGGTGCGGACTCGGTGGGCCGAAGGGCCTGTTTCCGCGATGTATCTCTAAAACTAAAACTAAAGACTAAATCCCCATTTTGTATTCATAGAAGAGTGTAAAATGAGACAGTGTGTCTAACCCAAGATGCCCCCCTGCACGCCACATGGGGCAATGGGTTGGAGGAGCGTAGGGTGGCAAAATGGTCAAGGTAGCTTTGGTCCAAAGGCTATCCTGGCTCCAAGCATTCATTCCACATGAAGTCATTTGTGTGTGTCGGTGTTGCCTAAGGTTAGGCCACTACAAGTCTCAGGCTGGGGAGCAAGGTCTCATTTGGAAGGAACAGATGTGGTTGGAGATTGAAAGTGATGTCATCCATTTATTTTCGATGGAGCTGATCAAACAATGGTCTGCACCAGCAGAGGCAGTTTCCTGGCCAATAAAAGATTTACTAGGTAACAGCAGCAGGCATTTTTATGATGTAGTCGAGAAAGGATTTGCCTTCTGCTTAATGTTCTTTTCAGCCTGTTGATAGCATCAGGTTGAGAGGTGAGGTAAGAGTTTGTGTCGGCACAGTACGTGTGTGTAATGTCTGAGGAACCCCTGGCCAGGACACTGAGCTGACCTCTCCATCCCGCCCTCCCTCTCGTCCCTACAGACACACCGGCAAAGCTCTCCACAACCGCCCTCCAGCCAGGTCACACAGTGGTCTGGCAGCATCCAGGGGGACGTTGGGATATTGTCCACAAGCTGTCTGGGTGTCAGAGGTCATGGGGTTACACAGGTGTCAGAGGTTATGGGGAGATGGCAGGAAAATGGGGTTAGGAGGGAGAGATAGATCGGCCATGATTGAATGGCAGAGTAGACTTGATGGGCCGAACTGACTAATTCTACTCCTATCCCTTATGACTTATGGTAGGAAAGGTTTAAGAGGATTTGGACCAAGGATATGGGTGGCACGGTGGCGCAGTGGTAGAGTTGCTGCCTCACAGCGCCAGAGTCCCGGGTTCGATCCTGACTACGGGAGCTGTCTGTACGGAGCTTGTACTTTCTCCCCGTGACCTGCGTGGGGTTTCTCCGAGATCTTCGGTTTGCTCCCGCACTCCAAAAACATGCAGGTGTAAATGTAAATTTTCCCAAGTGTGTGTAGGATAGTGTTAGTGTGCAGGGATTGCTGGTCGGTGCGGACTCGGGCCGAAGGGCCTGTTTCCATGCTGTATCTCTAAACTAAACTAGACTAAACTAAATGCGGACCAATTGTACTAGCTTAGATGGGGCATCTTGGCTGACATGGACGAGATGGGCTGAAGGGCCTGTTTCTGTGCTGTATGGCCCTGTGCAGGGCAGGTCTACACAGTGAATGGAACAGCTCTTGGGAGTGATGTACTGCAGAGGAATAGTAGGTCCTTGCAGTTTGTGTCACAGGTCGATAGGGTGATCAAGAAGGCTTCAGTACATTGGCCTTCACCAGTCAGTTGGGAGGATATGCTACAGTGTCCAACACATTGGTGAGGCCACATTTAGTGACAGTTTTGGTCACCCTGTTATAGGGAAGGATTGGTGCAGAAAAGATTTCCGAGGATGTTGCCAGGACGTGAGGGCCTGAGGTGTAGGGAGACGTTGGGTAGAATGGCACTTTATTCCAAGTGCAAGAGGATGAGCGGTGATCGTATTGAGGTGTATACGATGAAGAGAGGAATTAATAGGGTAAATGAACAGTCTTTTACCCAAAGTGAGCAATTTTGGGCACCATATCTGAGGAAGGATGTGCTGGCTCTGTAGAGGGTCCAGAGGAGGTTTACAAGAATGATCCCAGGAATGGATGGGTTAACAAATGATGAGCATTTGGTGGCACTGGGCCTGTACTCACTGGAGTTTAGAAGGATGAGGGGGTACCTCATTAAAACATAGAGTGGATTTGAAGAGGATGTTTCGACTAGTGGGAGAGTCTAGGACAAGAGCCAATAGCCTCGGGATAAAAGGACGTACCTTTAGAAAGGAGATGAGAAGTAATTTCTTTAGTCAGAGGGTGGTGAATCTGTGGAATTCTTTGCTACAAATTCTTTGCTACTGTGGAGGCCAAGTCAGTGGATATATTTAAGGCAGCGATAGATAGATTCTTGATTAGTACGGGTGTCAGGGGTTATGGGGAGAAGGCAGGAGAATGGGGTTGCGAGGGAAAGATAGATCAGCCATGATTGAATGGCGGAGTAGACTTGTTGGGCCGAATGGCCTAATTCTTCTCTTAGAACTTATGAACTTATGAACCCTGTCCCTTAACTTTTGAAAAATTGTGGGAAGAGGTCAAAGAATTCAGCCTGGAGTTTAGTTTAGAGATACAGCCACCGAGTCCGCACACTAACACTATCCTACACACACTAGGGACAATTTACACTTATACCAAGCCAATTAGCCTGAAAACCTGTACGTCTTTGGAGTGTGGGAGGAAACCAAAGATCTCGGAGACAACCCACGCAGGTCACGGGGAGGACGTGCAAACTCCGTACAGACAGCACCCGTGGTGGGGACTGAAACCGGGTCTCTGGCGCTGTGAGGCAGCAACTCTACCGCTGCACCACCGTGCGGCCCTGCAGTGATGTGACCTTTCAGATAGTTGACAGGTCAGCCATGGGTGTGATGTTGACGCGTGGTGGCTTGCTAGTAAATGGGGTGCCGTTAATGGATGCATAGAAACATAGAAAATAGGTGTAGGAGTAGGCCATTCGGCCCCTTGAGCCAGCGCCACCATTCAATATGATCAAGGAGATTAATGAGCTGCAGTCTAGAGTGCTGACATAACGGTTCGGTAAGCTTCGCACAAATATATTTCTGATATATTCTGAACTATATTCCAGTCTGAAGAAGGGTCTCGGCCCAAAATGTCACCCATTCCTTCTCTCCAGAGTCCCACTGAATTACTCCAGCATTTTGGGTCTATCTTTGGTTTAAACCAACATCTACAGTTCCTTCCTGCACAAAAATATATTTCACAGCTTGAATGTTGGGAGATGCTGAATAATGGAAACCCAACTATTTTCCTAACTGGCATCCATATTCTTATACATTCTATATTCCCTTATTTCCCTTATAGACTGTATATTCCCTTAGTTTCATGGAAGTTGAGTATTGTTGCTCTGCTTCCATTGTGCAAAGCCCTTCCCTCCATTCAACAGTTAGATGTACAACAATCGAGTAAACTACTTCAGTGTGAAGATAGACACAAAATGCTGGAGTAACTCAGTGGGTCAGGCAACATCTCTGGACCATTCTTGAGTCTGAGAGTCAGGGGAGAGGGAATGTAAGGTTTCAATGTTTCAAGGTCACATATAACAAATAGGGTACAGTGAAATTTGAGTCACCATACAGCCATACAAAGTGAAAAGCGACAAGACACACAACTACATAAAAGTTAACATCAACATCCATCACAGTGGATTCCACATTCCTCACTGTGATGGAAGGGAATATTATGAATACGATGTTAGGCCGCAGTGGGGACGGAGATATGATACGGAAACAAAGTTTCCCCCACACCCCGCTCAGCCACATAAAACACACCAAGGAACACTCAAACATACTTTTTTACAGATACTAAAAATACCAAAACGTGGAGAGGACAGACAGACTGTTGGCGAGGCGTGGCAAGGTAGAGCCGCCATCGATGACTCGGGAAAGGTGGAGTTCTGGTTTGTTCTGAACCTTTTCACACCTGTACTTTCCCTCTCCCCTGACTCTCAGTCTCAAGAAGGTTCCGATCACCTATTCCTTTCCTCCAGAGATGCTGCCTGACCAGCTGAGTTACTCCAGCACTTTGTATCTATCTTTGGTATCAACTAGCATCTGCAGTTCCTTCCTACACAGATACATAAGTGTGAACGGGTTAAACATTTTCAGACAGATATCTCTCCAATATGTGATTAAACTAACTGACTTTCAAGTATGTTTTCCCCCAAAACAGCCCAGAAATCGCCATCATCTTCCTTTCACATTTGCCAGTCAGGATGTTTAAGGAAATAATGTTCCTTAATTTGCTTTGCTGTCATTGAATGTTTTGATTATTTATTAGAGGTGGATGGCTCCAAATAAATCTGCTGACTACATGTGTAAATAATTCTAAATATTAATCTAATGTGAAGAATTATTTATTAGTGATGGGTGGCTTCCGTTAACTCTGCATGCACATAAGATCGACACAAAATGCTGGAGTAATTCAGCGGGACGGGCAGCATCTCTGGGGCGAAGGAATGGCTGACGTTTCGGGTCGAGACCCTTCTTCAGACTGAGGGTCAGGGGAGAGGGAGACACAGAGATATGGTGAGAAATCGAGACAGAGAATGTTGTAGAACTTGATGGAGAGAGGAGAACTTCTTCAAAGTAGGCTAACAAACATACACAGGTTGTAGTTAGAGTGCGCCAAAGCCACCCAACTCCAGTAAAGGATTCAAACGTTAAACTAAAGCAAATTGAAGGAACTTCATTTATGCTTCTCCTTTCTCTCCAAATCCACAAGCATCCATTAAAATCAATGGGTCTCATGTTCTATGCCTGATTTCACCTGGTCCAGGATCAGAGAGGCACCTCCCTCGATGGATGCTGAGTGATCTCAGCCACAACACCTTCACTGTAGTGAATGTCAGTGAAAACCGTTCCTATTCTTCCATCTCTCCCCCCCCATCCCTGCAATCAATCTAAAGAAGGGTCTTGATCCAAAACGTCACCTATCCATGTTCAGGAAGGAACTGCAGATGCTGGTGTAAACCGAAGATAGACACAAAATGCTGGAGTAACTCAGCGGGACAAGCAGCATCCTGTCCAGCATTTTGTGTCTACCTATCCACGTTGAATGGTTCAATGCTACTTTATATAGCACATGTACCAATGTACAGTGAAATTCATTTTTGTATAGAGTTCAATACAAGTATCACTATACACAAGCACATGTTCTCTGGAGACGCTGCGTGACCCACTGAGTTACTCCAGCAAATGTGTTTTTCCTCTTACAAAGACATGCAAGACACTGAACTTCCTCATAGGTCAATCAACCACTTTCTCATTCACTGCCTATGATTAACACTTGCAAAATGCCAATTAAGTTTTAATTCACTCCAAATGGATCAATGCGTTCCATTAAATTCTTTGCATTTGTACATACAATGGACTAATTACACCCCATCTGAAGAAAGGTTCCAACCCAAAACGTCACCTATCCATGTTCTCCACAGATGCTGCCTGACCCGCTGAGTTACTCCAGCACTCTGTGAAACGTCACCTATCCATGTTCTCCACAGATGCTGCCTGACCCGCTGAGTTACTCCAGCACTCTGTGAAACGTCACCTATCCATGTTCTCCACAGATGCTGCCTGACCCGCTGAGTTACTCCAGCACTCTGTGAAACGTCACCTATCCATGTTCTCCATGGATGCTGCCTGACCCGCTGAGTTACTCCAGCACTCTGTGAAACGTCACCTATCCATGTTCTCCATGGATGCTGCCTGACCCGCTGTGTTAATCCAGCAGTTTGTTTTTTTCTCCAGGTTTAGTTTAGTTTTAATAATAAACTGAACCAAACCTGGAACAAAAAAATAAACAGCTGGAGGAACTCAGCAGATCTGGCAGTATCTGTGGAGACAAAGAGGTAGTCAACGTTTTGGGTCAGAACCCTACTTCAGATCTGATGCAATTTGGTTCACTTTGTAGAGAATTAAAATGAAATAACCACTCCTCTTTCGCACCCTATGGAATAACCCCTCCCTTCTCCGAATACTTTCTGTGGAAGAAAGTCACACACATTACCGTGAAACATTTCCTTTCATTATAATTGAGCAGAATTCCAATCGACTAAATCATGACCCATTTACACCTAATGGATCAACTGCTTTCCAATCTATTGCCAAGTATCAGTCTGGCTAGCTCATTCTGACTAGACAAGTTAAACCTGGGCGGCAAGGTGGTGCAGCGGTCGAGTTCCTGCCTTATAGCGCTTACACAGGTTCCATCCTGACTACAGGTGCTGTCTGTATGGAGTTCACAGACTAGAACTGGTGTATGAGAGATGCTGGTCGGCGTGGACTCGATGGGCTGAAGGGCCTGTTGCTATATCTCTAAAAACTAAAATGAAACAAAAGCTATTCATGAGTTTTCTCCAGGTTCTTTGGTTTCCTCCCACATTCTAAAGATGTACAGGTTCGTAGGTTAATTGGCTTGGTATAAATGTTAAAAAAATAGTCCCTAGTGTGTGTTAACCTGCGTGGATCGCTGGTCGATGTGGACTCAGTAGGCCGAAGGGCCTGTTTCCGTGCCGTATCTCTGAACTAAACCTAAATGAACCAGGATCCAGGTGAAAGTGTGGAGCTCCCTTGTTGGACAGGGACAGGTGCAGGCACCTGGAGCTAAACGGCCTGGCTGTGTGCTGTGTAATGGGGAGCAGGCTGCGATGGGCTACGTATGCACCCGTCAACCTTCCTCCCTGCTGCTTCACAGGAGATCATCTACTCACTTTGGCACTCAGTCCAGCACAAGCACACCTGTCAGTTTGCACCTCACCTGCACGTCACCTGTGCAGGGCACATTGTTTAGTTTTAGATACAGTGGAAACGAGCCACCTTGAGCCCACCGAGTCCACGCCGGCCAGCGATCACCTCGTACACTCGCTCACTGATATCCCAGCTTCACATCCACTCCCTCCACACTTTTCATTCGCCGGAGGTAATTTACAGAAACCAATGAACCCACAAACCTGCACGTCTTTGGGACGTGGAAGAAAACCGGAGCACCCAGAGAGAACAGGGAGAACACGCAAACTCCGCACAGACAGAGGCCGAGGTCAGGATCAAATCCGGATCTCTGGCACAGTAAGGCAGCAATTCTACCGCTGCGCCATTGTGCCGTCTTAAAGAAATGCTGATTTCATTTCAGTCTGCTTGTGGGAGGCCAATGGTTCAAGCAACATTCTCTCAAAGTGTTGAGTTTAGTTTATTGTCACGTGTACCGAGGTACAGTGAAAAGCTTTTGTTGCGTGCTAACCAGTCAGCGGAAAGTCAATACATGATTACAATCGAGCCACTCACAGTGTACGTGATAAGGGAATAATGTTTAGTGCAAGGTAAAGCCAGCAAAGTCCAATCAAGGATAGTCTGAAGGTCACCAAAGAGGTAGATAGTTTAGGACCGCTCTCTAGTTGTGAGAGGATGATTCGGTTGCCTGATAACAGCTGTGAAGAAACTGTCCCTGAATCTGGAGGTGTGCGTTTTCACACTTCAGTGCCTTCTGTAGCAAATCTACTGCTGCACCACTGTGTCACCCGAAATTGTCCATTACTAGACTGGAGACTCACCATAATGTCAGTCTAGTTTAGTTTAGAGATACAGCGTGGAAACAGGCCCTTCCGCACCGACTGCCGATCTCCACACACTAACACCATCCTACACACACTAGGGGCAATTTACACTTACACCAAGCCAATTAACCTACAAACCTGTTGGTCTTTGGAGTGTGGGAGGAAACTGAAGATCTCGGAGAAAACCCACGCAGGTCATGAGGAGAACGTACAAACTCCCTACAGACAGCAGCCGTACGCGGGATTCAACCCGAGTCTCTGGCGCTGTAAGGCAGCAACTCTACCGCTGTGCCACCCCTGCTATTTACTGCTGAAGGGTTGGACATCCACCCACTGTAAACCCTCAGTGGGATTATATTCTGTCTGTAGCTGGTACAAAGCCTCGAAGTAGGACAGAGGTTGTCTGGGCCTAAATTCTGTCAGACAGGTATTCAATTAATTACCAGCGGCCGGTTGATGCTCTCGCCAATATTGCCATCACTTAACTTGAAGGAGGGAACAAGGAAACCAGCTTTGTAACTTAATCCTAAAATATCTCAGACCCAAAGAATGATTTCCTTTACTTCACATTTTTAGCAACTTTTCCATTGTAAATATGAGGAAGTTCCCAGCACGGGTAGACTGTGCAATGTTGCTGCGCTGGCCTCAGCTGGCCTTTGGTAGAAACAAGGAACTGCAGATGCTGGTTAATACACAATAAGACACAGAGTGCTGGAGTAACTCAGCGGGTCAGGCAGCATTTCTGGGGAGCATGGACAGGTGACGTTTCACAGAGTGCTGGAGTGAATTGGCCTCCACTGCCTTCTGTGGCAGAGAATTCCACACATTCACAACTCTGTGGGTGAAAAAGTTTTTAAATGGCCGACCCCTTATTCTAAATCTGCTTCAGCTGAATAAATGTACAGGAAGATGAGGCTGGTGAGACTGGCCATGAAAACACCAAGTGGAATGTACAGCAGGAATGCTTTCTGAAAGCACAGAAGACCTGGAATTTGCTGAAAATGTTTTGCATATTTGATAACGATGTAGTTCAGATGATTTAATAAAACAATCCAGACAGAAGCAGAGTTGGACAATGGTTGTAGAGGCGGATTCCCTGAGCTATCACCGTCAGAGCAGAGACTCGTCCACACTGATAGTACTGTGTGTGGACCACGTGTCCCACACGTGCCCCACACCCCACACGTGCCCCACACCCCACACGTGTCCCACACGTGCCCCACACCCCACACGTGCCCCACACCCCACACGTGTCCCACACGTGCCCCACACGTGTCCCACACGTGCCCCACACCCCACACGTGTCCCACACCCCACACGTGCCCCACACCCCACACGTGTCCCACACCCCACACGTGTCCCACACCCCACACGTGTCCCACACCCCACACGTGTCCCACACCCCACACGTGCCCCACACCCCACACGTGCCCCACACCCCACACGTGTCCCATAAGTGCCCCACACCCCACACGTGTCCCACACCCCACACGTGTCCCACACCCCACACGTGTCCCACACCCCACATGTGTCTCCTCACCTCACACGTGTCCCACACCTCACACGTGTCTCACACCTCACACGTGTCCCACACCTCACATGTGTCCCACACCTCACACACGTGTCCCACACCTCACACGTGTCCCACACCTCACACGTCCCACACCTCACACGTGTCCCACACGTGTCTCACACCTCACACGTGTCCCACACCTCACACGTGTCCCACACCTCACATGTGTCCCACACCTCACACGTGTCCCACACCTCACACGTGTCTCCTCACCTCACACGTGTGCCACACGTGTCTCCTCACCTCACATGTGTCCCACACGTGTCTCACACGTGTCCTACACCTCAGCCCATGTCAGTCTGTACCAACACCTTCTTTCTTAACACTCAGTGCAGACCCAGCATTCTGAGGGATCCATAAAACTATAAGACGTAGGAGCAGGGTAAGGCCATTCGGCCCACCTAGTCTACTCCGCCATTCAATCATGACTGATCTATCTTTCCCTCTCAACCCCATTCTGCCTTCTCCCCATAACCCCTGACACCCGCACTAATGAAGAACCTGGTAATCTCGGTTTTAAAAATACCCAATGCCTTGGCCTCCACAGCCTCTGTGGAAGTTATGGGGAGAAGGCAGGAGAATGGGGTTAGGAGGGAGAGATAGACCAGCCATGATTGAATGGCAGAGTAGACTTGATGGGCCAAATGGCCTAATTCTGGTCCTATCACTTACGAACATTACCTGAAACGTCACCCATTCCGTCTCTCCAGAGATGCTGCCTGTCCCGCTGAGTTACTCCAGCATTTTGTGTCTGTCTTTGGTGTAAACCAGCATCTGCAGTTCCTTTTTTAGTAAATCCCTACCACTTGCCACATAAAATAAATTAATCTGTCAAAGGGTGTAAGCTGTGTATTTACGTGGGGCCTTTCCCAACATCACGACATCTCAAAGAACGTTACAGCTAATTATTTTTGAAGGGTAGTCACTCTAGTTGGGAAATACAGAAGCCAAAGTTCCACAAACACCAATTAATAAATAGCAAGCGAATTTGTTTTAGAGATCGGAGTTGAGACATAAATATTGCTACAAACACTCCGGCACTTTCTGCCGTTATCATGGCAACCGGCTGGCTGGCAATGAGACCTGTGCAACAACAAATGCCACCCGTCCACACTTTCTTAACGTCCATTTACTTTTAGTTTAGTTTAAAGAAACAGCGCGGAAACAGGCCCTTCGGCCCACCGAGTCCGTGCTGACCAGCGATCCCTATCCCACACACACTAGGGACAACTTTTATATTTTATACCAAGCCAATCCCACACTAACACTATCCCACACACACTAGGGACAACTTTTATATTTTATACCAAGCCAATTAACCTACAAACCTGTACGCCTTTGGAGCGTGGGAGGAAAGCGAAGATCTCGGAGAAAACCCACGCAGGTCACGGGTGATGCCTGTACGGAGTTTGCATGTTCTCCCCGTGACCGTGAGGGTTTTCTCCAAAGATATACAGGTTTGTAGGTTAATTGGCTTGGTATAAAATATAAAAATTGTCCCTAGTGTGTGTAGGATAGTGTTAGTGTGCGGGGATCGCTGGTCAGTACGGACTCGGTGGGTCGAAGGGCCGGTTTCTGCGCTGAAACTGATGCATAAAATGTGTCCTTTGAAAGGGACACTCACCCTCTCCCTCTCTCCCTCTCCCTCTCCCTCTCCCTCACCTTCTCTCCCTCTCTCTCACACACACTGACATCCCCAGGTTCCCCATCATATGCCTGTAGCTCTGGAGCTCCGCAGCGCTGCACAGCATTCCAGCTCCTTACATGTTTAGTGTGTGAGTCTCTGTCTAGATTAGTTCCACTTGTGCTATCACAGCTCATTTACAAAGGTGTGCCCCAAACCTTGTGCAGATTGATCCCACCCTGCCATGTCTGGGAGTTGTTAGTAACATATCTGCAGCAACCAGAAACAAACACTGTCTGATCATCATTCTTCTACACATCCTCCGGCCCTCACTGCAGCTTGCAAAGGCAGTGGGACATCAGTCACAACTTGCTGCAACCTTCAAATATTGAGAGAATTCATCAAACATAAACAGATGAAGAAGTTCTATTTGTTCAGGGACATGGATATTGCTGGCGGTTACTGGCCATCCTCAATTGGAGGAAGAGTTCACCCCATTAGTTTGTTTAAGTTTATGTATACAGCGTGGAAACAGCATTCAGCTCACCGAGTCGGCGCCGACCAGCGATCCCCGCACACTAACACTATCCTACACACACTAGAGACAATTTACATTTATACCAAGCTAATTAACCCACAAACCTGCACGTCTTTGGAAAGTGGGAGGAAAGCGAAGATTTCGGAGAAAACCGACATGGTCACAGGGAGAACATACAAACTCCGTATAGCCGGCACCCCTGGACAGGCTCGAACCCGAGTCTCTGCCGCTGGAAGGCAACAACTCTACTGCTGTGCCACCGTGCTGACCAGTGGGTCTGAAGTCACAATCAACAGCATATGGAAATGCACACCTGCAGATTCAGGGACAGTTCGTGTTCAGCTTTTGTTGCGTGCTAACCAGTCAGTGGAAAGACAATACACAGATATTCACAGTGTACAGATACATGATAAGGAAATAACGTTTAGTGCAATGTAAAGCCAGCAAGATCCAATCAAGGATAGTCCGAGGGTCTCCAATGAGGTAGATCGTAGTTCAGCACTGCTCTCTGGTTGTGGTAGGATGGTTCCATTGCCTGGAACGGCTGGGAAGAAATTGCCCAAACGCTGGTGGACCAGCAGGTATTGAAAGGCTCCAGTGAGACTCTAACCCATCCATGGTCGGTTGCAGGTGCTAACTCATGCTTCCCTGTCGGCCTCCAATTACCCGTGGAATCCGAGCGGGTGAGGCCTGACTTCAGTATTAGTTACTGAAACTAGGTCATGAAAGCTGAGCTGCCATCATATTGCTGACTGGGAATGAGCAGGAAGGAAAGTTAACACCAAACAACCCAACCTGGTCTCCAGCCAAAACTCAGCCCAAAACAGCTGGCTTGTGTGTTGCACCAGCCTTGGCAAAGTCCTGTGTCTCTGAGCCTGTCCATGTTCCAACCCTGTTTCCTGTCTGTCCCACCCCTATCTCTGTTCATAAGTTCATGTGATAGCAGAACTAGGCCACTCGGCCCATCAAGTCTACTCCGCCATTCAATCATGGCTGATCTACCTTTCCCGTTCAACCCCATTCTCCTGCCTTCTCCCCATAGCCCCTGACACCCATACTAATCAAGAATCTGTTCATCTCTGCCTTAAAAATACCCACTGACTTGGCCTCTAGCACCGTCTGTGGCAATGAATCCCACAGATTCACCACCCTCTGACTAAAGACATTCCTCCTCATCTCCTTCCTGAAGGAACGTCTGAGGCTGTGACCTCTGGTCCTAGACTCTCCCACTAGTGGGAACATCCTCTCCACATCCACTCTATCCATGCCTTTCACTGTTTGTTTCTTATCTTCCACATGTCCAAGTTACTCTTCCTCAAAATCTTTCCTGTAAAGCCCTCTCAGACCAACAATCCCTGAACATTAACACTATCCTACACACACTAGGGACAATTTACAATTTTACCAAGCCAATTAACCTACAAACCTGCATGTCGTGGGTGGAAACCGGAGCTCCCAGTGTAAACCCACGCGATCACTGGGGGGAACGTACAAACTCTGTACAGACAGGACCTGAGGTCAGGATTGAACCCAGGTATCAGCACTGTGAGGGAGCTGCTCTACCCACTGTGCCACCGTGCCACCCCTCTGCCCTCTTCTGTACACTTCCTTCTGATGACTTGCGGCTCGCTGGAGAAGGGAAAGCCATGCAGTTCGCAGAGGAGAGTTACCAGGCAACATAATCACGGACCAGTCTCGCCCTGGCCACTCCCTCCTCTCCCAACAGGCAAGAGGTACAGAAGTGTGAAGACGCACACCTCCAGATTCAGGGACAGTTTCTTCCCAGCTGTTATCAGGCAACTGAACCATCCTATCACCAGCTAGAGAGTGGTCCTGAACTACTATCTACCTCATTGGAGACCTTAAAAATATCTTCAATCAGACTTGATTGGACTTTAACTGGCATGAAATATTCAACCCTTTATCTTGTATCTATCCACTGTGGACGGCTTGATATTAAGGAGTCTGAAGAAGGGTCCCGACCCGAAACGTCACCCATTCCTTCTCTCCAGAGATGCTGCCCAGCCCCGCTGAGTTACTCCAGCTTTTTGTGTCTATCTGCTGCCTAATAGTAATCAGGTCTAGTCTTTTCTTTGACTGGACAGCACGCAACAAAAAGCTTATGACTGTACCTCGGTACATGTGATAATAATAAGCTAAACCAAACTCTTGGATAGAAACATAGAAAATGTGCAGGAGTAGGCCATTCGGCCCCTCCAGGCATTCAATACGATCTCGGCTGATCATCTAAAATCAGTACCCCGTTCCTCCTTTCTCCCCATATCGCGTGATTCCGTTAGCCCTAAGAGCTAAATCTAACTCTCTCTTGAAAACTTCCAGTGAATCGGCCTCCACTGCCTTCTGTGGCAGTGAATTCCAAAGATTCACAACTCTGTTTGAAAAAGTTTTTTCTCATCTCAGTCCTAAATGGCCTACCCCGTATTCTTACGCCTGGTTCTGGATTTCCCCCAACATCGGGAACATTTTTCAGAACAAAGGACACAAAGTGCTGGAGTAACTCCCTGTCTACCCCTGCCCTCTCCCACTGACAGGCGACTGATTGGAGTGATGGGAAACGGGCCCCAGCGGTTCACACATACTCGTGAGCAGCTGAAGGTGAGGATCCCAAGCGGTCTCTGTGCCCTCTAACCCACAACACTGTGGCTGAAGTTCCCAGCCTTCACATAACCCTTGCCCTCCATCCATGTGTTTGGGTACCTCCTGTCCGTCAGCTCCAAGCCCGCCTTCCCCCGATCAGTGCCTTCTTCAGTCAGAGGGTGGTGAATCTGTGGCTGTGGAGGCCAAGTCAGTGGATATATTTAAGGCAGAGATAGATTGTTGATTAATACAGGTGTCAGGGGCTATGGGGAAAAGGCATAAGAATTGGGTTAGACTTGATGGGCTGAATTACCTAATTCTGTTCCTGTCACTTATGAACTTATGATCTTTATGAGCCTTGTTGCTTGACCAGTCCGTGCCGCCCTTGGACGTCAAGGTGAGCACTCTTACGCCACACGCTCGCCATTAGTGGGACGGAGCTGGCCAGACATATACCTCAGAGACACCAGCTAGACCAGGTGTTTAAGAAGGAACTGCAGATGTTGGAAAATGAAAAGTGCTGGAGAAACTCAGCGGGTGAGGCAGCATCTATGGAGAGAAGGCATGGATGACGTTTTAGGTCAGACTGATGGACACTAATCAAACACCTAATCGGCAAAGAAAAGCAAATGTTGACCTTTGAAGTCCAACAAGGTTCACTTCAATTCATTCAGTTGCAGCAAAGAAGAAACTAATTGGGGTGAAAGCGGAGTGTAAATAAGTATTTTACCGCGGTGTCTGCCTTGCTCACAGGGGCAAAGGGCAAGGGGTCATTTCTCAAGTAGTCTTCATTTAGGCCTCTGACCCCAGGGAAATGTCTGCGTTTATTCAGCTTCACCACAAGTTGGCTGCAGGTTTGTCCAGACCCTTCCCATCACCCATGTCTCAATGCTCACAGGAGGATTATTCATCCCCACTGCTTTCTCTAGAGAGTCAGAGAGTCAAACTGTGTGGAACAGGCCTTTCAGCCCATCTATTGATGGCTGTCTTTGCAAACCTGCGGTGATCTGGGTTTGTGTGGGACAGGGTAGATATAAAGGTACAGGAGTCACGTTGGATAAACGCACCCACGACCAAGGCAAGGTGGCAAGGAGCTATTCCTCGACAGAGGCCAATAACAAGGGGCAACGTTTAAGGTCTTCAGTAGAAAGATTATCAGAAAAAAGATGAAATGAAATTAATCCAATGAGTGTGAGTACATCGGTTTAAGGTGAGGGGTGAAAGGATTTAATAGAAATCTGAGACCTTTTCACTCAAAGGGTGGTGGGTGTATGGAACGAGCTGAGGAAATCTGAGGAAGGACATTATTGCCATAGAGGGAGTACAGAGAAGGTTCACCAGACTGATTCCTGGGATGTCAGGACTGTCTTATGAACAAAGGCTGCATAGACTCGGTTTATACTCTCTAGAATTTAGGAGATTGAGAGGGGATCTTATAGAAACTTACAAGATTCTTAAGGGGTTGGACAGGCTAGATGCAGGAAGATTGTTCCCGATGTTGGGGAGGTCCAGGACAAGGGGTCACAGCTTAAGGATAAGGGGGAAATCCTTTAGGACCGAGATGAGAAGGAATTTTTTCACACAGAGAGTGGTGGGTCTCTGGAACTCTCTGCCACAGAGGGTAGTTGAGGCCAGTTCATTGGCTATATTTAAGAGGGAGTTAGATGTGGCCCTTGTGGCTAAGGGGATCAGAGGGTATGGAGAGAAGGCAGGTACGGGATACTGAGTTGGATGATCAGCCATGATCATATTGAATGGCGGTGCAGGCTCGAAGGGCCGTATGGCCTACTCCTGCACCTAATTTCTATGTTTCTATGTTTCTATGAGCTGGCAGAGGAGGTAGTTGAGGCAGGGACTATTGCAACGTTTAAGAAACAGTTAGACAGGTGCATTGATGGGGTCAAGGAAAGAGCATTCACATCGCGGCCCTGTTTCCACCGCACGCACAAGAAGCGACAAGACAGACACCATTGTATGCAGATGCCGAGAAGTGTGTTCAGCTCTGGCAGAACAACTTCTGATCTTGTGTGTGGACTCGATAAGAAGAAGAGGTACATTGATAGAACACGTTTAGAGGGATATGGGCCAAACCCAGGCAAGTGGGAATAGTGTAGTTGGGAGATTGCTGGCCAGTGTGGGCAAATTGGTCTGAAGGGCCTGTTTCCACACTGTATCACTCGATGACTATGATGGGGTCAGGACCTTAATGCCGCTGGGGTTACAGAGGAGAAGCTATCAACACTATCTATCTCCTGAACCTTGGTTACTGGACAATAAGGATTCAGAGATACATTGAGATTTGTACCTCCACAACTCTGGGTGGACATCTCCAGACACCGCCAATCACTGGATGAAATGTGCTGGAGTAACTCAGCGGGTCAGGCAGCAACTTTCAACGTTAGACTTTAGAGATACAGCATGGAAACAGGCCCTTTGGCCCACTGAGTCCATGCCAACCAGCGATCGCCCCACACACACTAGTCCTATGTTGTCCCACGATCTCATCCACTAAAGAAGGGTCTCGACCTGAAATGTCACCCATTCATTGTATCCAGAGATGCTGCATGTCCCGCTGAGTTACTCCAACATTTTGTGTCTGTCTTCTCATCCACTCCCTACACACTTGCGGGAATTTTACAGAGGGACAATTAACCTGCAAACCCGCACGACTTTGCATTGTGGGAGGAAACCCGAGCACCTGGAGAAAACCCACGCAGGTCACGGGGAGAGCGTACAAACTCTGTACAGACAGCACCCGTAGTCGGGATTGAACCCACGTCTCTAGTGCTGTGAGGTAGCCACTCTACCGCTGCGCCACCGTGCCGCCCTACATAAAAATGCAGTAAGAAAACATGATATTGTATTGCGCGAGTGATTTTTGCTTCCCAAGCTGCTACAGCAGTGACGTGGATATTCGGCGTTCATTCCTGGAGGCACAGGGTAACCCTGGAATGTTGGCAAGCCTTGTGATGGATAGATGCAAGTTTACAAGTGGGAGGAAGCTTGCATTACATCTCTCAGCCCCGTGCTCAGACTGGGCAGGCAGCCGAGACATATGGAGCTAGATTTTCCTACCATCACAGGGTAGAGAAATGTTTTAATAAAATCATTACAATCACACCAAAGTCTTCTGGACAGTTTAAGTGCCCAGTTGCGTCCAATTTGAAATCGTTGGTTAATGTGCTTCAAAACCAGGCCTTAATATTTCTTGTATAGCAAGGAGCTGCAGATGTAACTCATCGGGACAGGCAGCATCTCTGGAGGAGAGGGAATGGGTGACCCTTCTTCAAACTGAGAGTCAGGGGAAAGGGAAATGAGAGATATAAAAAGGTACATAGAACAAATGAATGAAAGATATGAAAAAAGCAACGGTGATCAAGGAAACATGGAGCCCACAATGGTCCATTGTTGGTTGTGGACGAGGTGATAACATGTTATGCAAACAGTGAATCTCAACAGGACGACAGTGAAACAAAATGCAGGAGTACTCAGCGGGACAGGCAGCATCTCTGGAGAGAAGGAATGGGTGACGTTTCGGGTCGAGACTAATATGATGACTAGGGTGGGAGAGAGATGGAGAGAGGGGGGGAAAGTAAGGGCTACTTGAAGTTAGAGAAGTCAATATTCACACCGCTCGGGTGTCAGCTGCTCAAGTGAAATATGAGGCGCTGTTCCTCCAATTTGCGCTGGGCCTCACTCTGACAGTGGAGGAGGCCCAGGACAGAAAGGTCAGTGCGGGAATGGGAGGGGTGCATTTAGCCTCACTCTGACAGTGGCGGAGGATATTCCTTGTTTGTCCCTCCTAATGGCAGGAGGAGCCATCGTGATTCATTCACTCCCATTTGCTTCACTGAGAATCAAAGGTGGTTCAGGTTGACAGTGAGCACCCTTTAAGGTCCCGGCCACTCATCTCCCGGCCACAGGCTAACGAGCCTCAGCCAAGTCCAATTAAGGTACATTGGATCAATTAGACCACTCCTGTACACCTGCCCCTCATAAACCCTGCTGGAGGCCAGAGGTATTAAATTTTAAAGACTTTCTTGCCTGACTCTATAAATAAACGTGAGCCTGTGCGGTTGAGATGTTATTGTTGCATGTACTTGCAACTGTGACATTCTTTGTTTTGCCTGCACAATACAAGTAAGCAAAGTGCTGACTAAGTTACATAAAGTATTCAATATAACCTGGTAGTTATATAATGAAACATTCCATTGTGGAGAAACAGAATGGGTGACGTTTCGACTTGGGAACCTTAGTGGGGGAAAAAAGGATGACCCAACATTAAGTCTGAAGAAGGGTCGCGACCCGAAACATCACCCATCCCTTTTCTCCTGAGATGCTGCCTGACCCACTGAGTTAGTCCAGTACATTATCAACAGAAACATGTTGCCAGTGTGCCAAACTGCACAAGGACTTCTGAGTTTAGCAGCCGCACAACTTTGCTGGAAAATATCCCTCTTCAATGTTGACGGTATCAATGTTAACAAGGGCTAGAGTTTGCTTTTCCATTCTACCAGGCATCCTCCTCTCCCCTGCCCAAAGCAAGCAGTCGCTGACACATCTCCCTCCACCACCCACACCCACAGCAACCTTGTCTCTGTAAACACACTCACTCACTCACAGCCTCGGCCCCACACAATCACTGGGCTTGAGAATTCATTCACATCGGATGATCCAAAATGTCATTCGTGATTGAGGACACATTACTCAGAGGGATGTGATTACAGTGGCTTCACATCTACCTCTGCCAACTCCAAACCGTTTAAAAAATGTCCACTGCAAAGTTGCACACACGGTGTTTTTAGTTACCAATACAAAATACACCATTTCCTAGAAAAATACAAAAAAAACCTGTAAGAAAATCTATTGCAAACATGAATGTGGGTCAAGAGTCTTTGAAACTGCTTTTTAAATTCTGTTCATGATCCACGGCTCGGTGGCGCAGCGGTAGAGTTGCTGCCTCACAGCGCCAGAGACCCGGGTTCCATCCTGACCACGGGTGCTGTCGGTACGGAGTTTGTACGTTCTCCCCGTGACCTGCCTGGGTTTTCTCCGAGATCTTTGGTTTCCTCCCAAACTCCAAAGACGTACAGGTTTGTAGGTTATTTGGCTTTGGTAAATTTGTAAATTGTCCCTAGTGTGTGTAGGGTTGTGTTAGTGTGCGGGGGTCGGTGCGGGCATGGTGGGCTGAAGGGCCTGTTTCTGCGCTGTATCTCTAAACTAATCTAAACAAAGGGAAAGGAGTCGGAAGGAACTGCAGATGCTGGTTTAACTCGAAGATAGACCCAAAATGCTGGAGTAACTCAGCGGGACAGGCAGCATCTCTGGAGAGAAGGAATGGGTGATGTTTCAGGTCGAGGCCCTTCTTCAGACAGATGGATGTCAGCATGCCTGGCAGTCTAAAACTACAACCCCACTCAACACAACTGTTCCCCAAACCCTTTGGTGAGAGCGAGCTGACACTGATAAAATGACTGTTTACAGTCACTAATCTGGCATGAGATAAACTGGGGAACAAGCTGGTTAATGTTGCACAGGTTAGTTTGTGGTCCCAAAACAATAAAAGATTGCCTCTAACATAGTGAAACATTTCTCAGCAAGGCCAGCAGCATAATCAAGAACGAGTCGTACCCCGGCCACTCCCTATTCACCCCACTCCCATCGGGCAAAAGGTACAGAAGTGTGAAAATGCACACCTCCAGATTCAGGGACAGTTTCTTCCCAACTGTTATCAGGCAACTGAACCATCCTACCACAACCAGAGAGCAGTCCTGAACTACTATCCACCTCTTTGGTGACCCTCAGACTATCCTTGATCGGACTTTACTGGCTTTACCTTGCACTAAACGTTATTCCCTTTATCATGTGTCTGTACACTGTGGACGGCCCGATTGGAATCATGTATTGTCTTTCCGCTGGCTGGTTAGCTCGCAACAAAAGCTTTTCACTGTACCTACACGTGACAATAAACAGAACTGAAAATGTGACAATTCAGGTCAAGACCATTTCTTCAGAAGAAAATGTTGCTGCCAAAGACCCTTCTTCAGAAGAAGGTTCTTGACCTGAAATGTCCCCATTCCTTCTCCAGAGATGCTGCCCGTCCCGCTGAGCATTTTGTGTCTATCTTCACATACATATTACAGCAGGTGCACAGTGCGTGTTTGGCAAAGCTGATTCTAGTAAATATTTTTCAAGGGTGAATGAGGAAGATTGTTTTTGGAAGAAGTTCCAGAGGTTAGGGGCTTGGTCATTGATGGTACCACTGCTGTGGTTAGTGACTCACGTTGGAATCATTAAGAAGCTGGAGATACAGATGTACAGAAATGACCCTAAATCCGCTACATCTTCTCTACAGGTCTACGTTGGGAGCTTACTGTCTGGTTCAGTCACTTGAACGCCCATGAACGGAGGAGGCTGCAGAGAGTGGTGGACATTGCCCAGACCATCACGTACACTGACCCCCACACCATCTACAGGTGAGTGTCAAGGAGGCAGCTAATATCATCATTGGCCCAGCCCACCTTGGCCACACTCTCATCTCACTGCGACTGTTGGGAAGAAGGTGGCAGGAGCCTGGGGTATGTTACCTCCTGGTTCAAGACTAGCTTCATCCATCAACTATCAGGGTTTAGAACCACATTGCGTTAAAGGGTGGCACGGTGGTGCAGCGGTAGAGTTGCTGCCTTACAGCGCCAGGGACCCGGGCTCCATCCTGAACACAAACTTGAATCCCACCTCTCAATGGAAAGTCTGCACCTCTGGCAATCCAGTGGTGTGTCAGTACTGAGGGTGGTATTGCCAGCCGAGAGAGTTTATCACGTCTCTCTACAGAATGGTTGACCTGCTGATTGAGATAACATTCAGTACACGCATTGTGGACAAAGTGCTGGAGTAACTCAGCGGGACAGGCAGTGTCTCTGGAGAGAAGGAATGGGTGATGTTCGGGCCGAGACCCTTCTTCAGACTGGTCTGGTCACTGCTGCTGAAACTCAGTGCTCATGAACAGTGAATGGCTCGGTACAAACGTAACCGCCCGGAAAAGTCAACAGTGCCATGAAGGAATGCTGCGTCCTTCCTGAGGAAGTGTTTACAGGGATCCAGGAATGACACAGAGCTGAGGTCACAGCCCGTGGCCCAGCGCTCACCGCCTCTTGTCTTCCTGTTGCTCGGCCAGGTCTGGAGGTGCTTGGTGTTCCACAGCTGGGCCAGCTGTGGCTTGTGCAGGGCAGATGTGTCCGGCCACTATCTGTCAGCAGTCGCACAATGCTGAACCACCGTTTACACTGTAGAGTCACAGAGTGATACAGTGTGGAAACAGGCCCTTCGGCCCAACTTGCCCATACCGGCCAACATGTCCCAGCTACACTAGTCCCACCTGACCTCGCCGGCCCCATATCCCTCTAAACCTGTCCTATCCATGCACCTGTCTAACTGTTTCTTAAATGTTGGGATAGTCCTTCTCCAGAGAGGCTGAGTTACTCCAGCTATTTGTGTCTATCTTTATCAGGACCTTGGTCAATTAAAAGAGATTGCTGAGGCCAATGCAGGCCAGCATGGTTTAGGCGCTGTGTGTGGTGGTCGCCTTTTCATCTTTATCCTGCTCCACCCATCTGCCAACACCCCCTCCCCCTTCACCTGTATCCACCTATCACTCTGTCCTGCTCCATCTACTTTCATCATCTCTCTGCCTCCACTCAAATCAATCTGCAGGGTCCCAACCCAAAACCTCATCGGTCCGTCTGTCCGTCCGTCCGTCCCCTCCACAGATGCTGACACCCTGACCCACTGAGATGCTCTAGTGCAGAAACAGGCCCTTTGGCCGACCGAGTCCTTGCTCACCAGCGTTCACCTGTACACAAGCACTAACCTGCACATTGTGGACAATTTACAGAAGCACAGCGCCAGAGACCCGGGTTCGATCCTGACTACGGGTGCTGTCTGTACAGAGTTTGCACGTTCTCCCAGTGACTGCGGGCGGTCTGGTTTCCCCCCACACTCCAAAGATGTACAGGTTTGTAGTTTAATTGGCTTTGGTAAAATTGTAAATTGTAATTGTGTGTGTAGGATAGTGTTAGTGTGCGGGGATTGCTGGTCGGTGGGCTGAATGGCCTGTTTCCGCGCTGTATCTCCAAACTAAACTAAATTAAAAAACTAAAGTGACTGTAAGTGAGGTCAGTTTAATTTGCCGTCAAGTTTGGCACAACCTTGGCACAGACATTGTTGGGCTGAAGGGCCTGTTCCTGTGCTGTACTCTTTGAGTTCTATGAAGCTTGCTTCATGATAGGAGGGGGTGGGGAGAGAGACAGTGGGCACAGAGGCTGCACCACAGCCACTCCTTCAAGCCAGGCTTTTGTCTAGGACTCCATGGCTCCAATGGTCATCCATTGAATAACCAAATTAAACTCTACACCAACACTACACCCTCGACCACGTCCAAGCATGGAGTATGCTGGTGCAAAGGGAATTCTTTCTTTTGGACGAACATGAAACTATTTTCCCTCTGTTATGTTCAACCGTATCGTTTTTCTTTATAAATGTTATTTTATTCTCTAACGCTGCTGATGTATTTGGGCCAGGCCAAACCTTTTGTGTCTACTCCCTCGTAATTTCTCACTGGCGCAGCGGTAGAGTTGCTGCCTCGCGGCGCCAGGGACCCGGATGCGATCCGGACTACGTGTGCTGTCTGTAAGGAGTTTGCATGTTCTCTCTGTGCCTGTGTGGGTTTTCTCCGGTTTCCACCCACACTTCAACGCCGTGCAGGTTTGTAGGTTAATTGGCTTGTATAAATTGCCCCTGGTGTGTAGGATGGAACTAGTGCCATCGCTGGTCAGCACGGACTCGGTGGGCTGAAGGGCACACTGCCTCTAAACTCTAAACACTATAAGCTGCTCCACCCATTTCCATGGAAACACAGTGTGCGGCGGTATAGCTGTCAGCGAGGCACACCTAGTCTCACGTGCAGATACATGCTGTTTTATGGTGTTGCACAGCCTCTGAACCTTGGTGGAGTTCCAGAGTGAAACTCAGGAGAGGGGAGCAGCAGCAGCGGTGATGATGATGCACTGTTAGTGAAGGGATGCCGCCTCCGCCAGTGAGCTTACCTCATGTCCACCAGCCTCCCTCACTCTCCCCGTCTGGAGAAGGGTCTCCACCCGAAGCGTCACCCATCCCTTCTCTCCAGAGATGCTGCCTGTCCTGCTGAGTTGCTCCAGCACTTTGTGTCTATCTCCCCGACTCTTCACTGGTTTCATTGAAGGATTGTGTGTTTCAGAGAGCCATTTATTCTTGTACGTTCATAAGTGATAGGAATAGAATTAGGCCATTCGGCCCATCAAGTCTACTCCGCCATTCAATCATGGCTGCCTGACATCCATACTAATCAAGAATCTTTTCATCTCTGCCTTAGAAATACCCAATGACTTGGCCTCCACAGCCTTCTGCGGCAATGAATTCCACAGATTCTCCACCATCTGACTAAAGACCCTTCTTGTCATGGAGTCAGGGGGGAGGGGAACTAGAGGCATGCAAAGGCACTGAACAAAATGTAATATTCAATGCTGAAGCTATTAGATTTTGAACAGTTACTCCGACATTATGTGTCTTTCGAAGTGCATCTACCTGATCTATTCCTCTCATGATTTTATACACCTCAATAAGATCATCCCTCATCCTCCTGCGCTCCATGGAATAGGGACCCAGCCTGCTCAACCTCTCCCTATAACTCAAACCCTCTGGTCCTGGCAACATCCCCATGAATCTTCTCTGCACCCTTTGCAACTTGACAACATCTTTCTTATAACACGGTGCCCAGAACTGAACACAATACTCTAAATCCTGCCTCACCAACATTTTATACAACTGCAACATGACCTCCCAACTTCTATGCTCAATACTCCGACTGATGAAGGCCTATTTGACCACCTTATCTACGTGCAACTCCGCCTTCAAGGAACCATGCACCTGTACTCCTAGATCCCTCTGCTCTGCAACACTCCCCAGAGGCCGACCATTCACTGTGTAGGTCCTGCCCATGTTAGACTGCCCAAAACGCCTCACATTTCTCTGTATTACATTCCATCAACCATTCCTCAGCCCACCTGGCCAATCAATTAAGATTCTGCTGCAATTTTTCACAACCATCTTCGCTATCAGCAAAACCACCCCCTTTTGTATCATCAGCAAACTCCCTAATCTTGCCCTATATGTTCTCATCCAAGTTATTGATATCGATGACAAATAGTAACTGGCCCAGCACCAAACCCTGAGGCACACCACTAGTCACAGTACATTGCAAATTGTTGCCAGGAATTTATTTCCCAATTAGAAGATGTATTTGATCAACTCCAAGCAGAGCCTTGTGCAGGAAGGAACTGCAGATGCTGGTTTACACCTAATGCTGGAGTAACTCAGCGGGACAGGCAGCATCTAAGGGGGGAAGGAATGGGTGACGTTTGGGGTTGAGTCTGAAGAAGGGTCTCGCCCAAAACGTCACCCATTACTTCTCTCCAGAGATGCTGCCTGACCCGCTGAGTTACTCCAGCACTCTGTGAAACGTCACCTATCCATGTTCTCCACAGATGCTGCCTGACCCGCTGAGTTACTCCAGCACTCTGTGAAACGTCACCTATCCATGTTCTCCACAGATGCTGCCTGACCCGCTGAGTTACTCCAGCACTCTGTGAAACGTCACCTATCCATGTTCTCCACAGATGCTGCCTGACCCGCTGAGTTACTCCAGCACTCTGTGAAACGTCACCTATCCATGTTCTCCACAGATGCTGCCTGACCCGCTGAGTTACTCCAGCACTCTGTGAAACGTCACCTATCCATGTTCTCCACAGATGCTGCCTGACCCGCTGAGTTACTCCAGCACTCTGTGAAACGTCACCTATCCATGTTCTCCACAGATGCTGCCTGACCCGCTGAGTTACTCCAGCACTCTGTGAAACGTCACCTATCCATGTTCTCCACAGATGCTGCCTGACCCGCTGAGTTACCCAAGCATTTTGTGTCTGTCCAAGTAGTGAGTTATTGCCCCTGAGTTGTAATGGATGCAAACATGTTCTCTGTTGACTGTGGCCCACAATGTCCATGCCGAACATGATGCCGTTGAAACTGGTACATCGACCAACCTATAAGGAACAGTTGCTAGACTAATGCAGACAGATATAGTTTGTTCAGTCACGTCTCTGAACTACAGTGGTGTCCCATATCATGGCGTCGTTCACCACAGAACTCTCTGACTGAGAGGACGAGTGTGCAAGGCGATAGTGGGGCCTTCTTTGGACACTTGTGTGGGGGCACTTTCACATTTCTATTCCTGGTCGTGATCTAACCTACACTAACCAGACCCCACTTGTACGTGAGTCATTACTGATCACAGCTGCTCCGTCTACGCTTCCCTCCTTCCAGTCGGTCCAATGCCCATTTTTGGGTGACCAGAACTTCAAAGGAATGTGGCCTCAAGAAAGTGGCATCACCCTCAGAGTGACGTACATGGAGTCATAGAGTGATAGAGCGTGGAAACAGGCCCTTCGGCCCAACTTGCCCATTCCAACCAACATGTCCCATCAACACTAGTGCTACCTTTAGTGATACAGCATGAGCTTCAGCCCGCTGAGTCCGCACCGACCAGCGATCATCCCGTACGCCAGCACTAGAGACAGTTTACAATGTTACCAAAACCAATTACCCTACAAACCTGTACGTCTTTGGAGTGTGGGAGGAAACCAGAGCGTGCAGAGAAAAGCCTGCATGGAGAATGTACAAACTCTGCACAGACACACCCATAGTCAGGATTGAACCCTGGTCTGTGGCTCTACCGCTGGTCCACACTCTTGGCTCTAGGTTTCCCACACATCCACCTGCTCACGAACCCTCAGGATCTTACGTGTTGCAACTCCCTCTCACCCGTCTAAACTCCAGTAGATAGAAGCCAGCTCTGCTCCACTCTGTACTGGAGACAACCCACCCATTCCAGGTATTAGTTGAAGTGGATTTTCTCTGAACTGCGTCTAACACTAACACCCGTCCTTAAATAAGAAGACTAACACCGAATACAATAACAATTCTTCCCACTTGTGTAACCAATCTTGTTTGATTTTTCCTGCCAAAAATGGACCATGTCACGTTTTCTCACATAATACTCCACTTGCCAGGTCTGCAGCAGGCAGTCAGTGTGCTTTTGCACATTTTGCACCTTTTCACAACATTCCCATCTATCTTTTGCCGTCAGCAGACGTGGCACCAGTATCTCCATCCGTCATTTACATCAATAGTTTTTGTTTCATGTTAGGTTTTAGAGATCCAGCACAGAATCAGGCCCTTCGGCCCACCGAGTCCACACCGGCCAACAACCTCCCATGCACTAGTTCAGTTCTGCACGCTCGGGACATTTTACTACTTTTACATCCTACACACTGGGGACAATTTACAGAAGCCAGTCTCGTCTGTACAAACCTGCTTGTCTTTGGAGTGTGGGAGGAAACCGGAGCACCCGGAGAAAACCCACGTGGAAAACCGCACCTGGGACCATTTACAGAGGCCAATTAACCCACCAACCCGCATGTGGGAGAAAAACGTGAAACGGTCACAGGGAGAACGTGCAAACTCCACACAGACAGCGCCGGAGGTCAGGATTGAACCTGTGTCACTGCAACTACTAGTTGTGCCACTGTACCACTGGGACTGAGTCAAGTTGCGTCTCACAGATTGCGTGACTTGCTTTCAATGAAGCGGATCACAGGGGGACCATCTGCATTCCACACATTGCTCAGACGTTTCTCTGGTTACTTACTAGTATCATTTCCGCTCAGTTTCTGACCTATTCCCATGTTTCACAATTGTTATTCCTCCTACCTCTCTTGTGTTTCTTTAGGTTTTGACTCATCCTGGTATCTGCAGGCTTCTGATACGTCCCTTTTTCTATGTTTATTTGGGAATTTCCCCAGAAATAGTTGCAGGCAGATTAATTCTTGAAAATTCTGGATTGCTGTCATACCCGGACATTGCGGCAGCCCGTTTACGGTCATCTGTCCTTAACCGGATGCTCGAGAGACATCAGCTTATAAGGTCATAAGTGATAAGAGCGGAATTAGGCCATTCGGCCCATCAGGTCTACTCTGCCTTTCAATCATGGCTGATCGATCTCGCCCTCTCAACCCCATTCTCCTGCCTTCTCCCCACAACCCCCGACTCCCGCACTAATCGAGCATCTGTCAATCTCTGCCTTAAAATTATCCACTGACTTGGCCTCCACCGCCATCTGTGGCAATGAATTCCACAGATTCACCACCCTCTGGCTAAAGTTTGCCCAGTGGAATGTTGCCCCCCAGGAACCAGGGAAATTGGGCAGCACGGTGGCGCAGCAGTAGAGTTGCTGCCTTACAGCGCTGGAGACCCCGGTTCGATCCTGACTACGGGTGCTGTCTGTACGGAGTTTGTACGTTCACACCGTGACTTGCGTGGGGTTTTTTTCGAGATCTTCGGGTTCCTCCCGCACTCCAAAGACGTACAGGCTTGTAGGTTAATTGGCTTGGTATAAATGTAAATGGTCCCTAGTGTGTGTAGGATAGTGTTCATGTGCGCGGATCGCTGGTCAGTTGGTGAGACAACAGTCGGAGTACTGTACACAGTTTTCATCCCCTTGTATAAGAAATGTTTTTTAATAGGAAGGAATTTGTTGAGTTAGAAATGGCGCAGAGAAGATTTACAAAGATGTTGCCAGGAATCGAGGGCCCGACATTTTGGGAGAGGTTGAGCAGGTGAGGATTTTATTCCTTGGAGCACAGGAGGATGAGGGGTGATCTTGTAGAGGTGTATAAGATCATGAGAGGAATAGATACGGTGAATGCACAGTCATCTACCCAGAGGACATTCTTGCTATTGAGGGAGTGCAGCGTAGGTTCACGAGGTTAATTCCTGGGATGGCGGGACTGTCATTTGATGGAGCATTTGGACAGGTACATGGATAGGAAAGGTTTAGGGTGATATGGGCCAAATGCGGGCAGGTGGGACGGGTGTAGATGGGACATGTTGGTCAATGTGGGCAAGTTGGGCCGGTTTCAGTCCTGTATCACTCTCTGACTCTGATGCCTTTCTCACTATAAGCACTCAACTCGAACGTCACCCATCCCTTCTCTCCACAGATGCTGCCTGTCCTGCTGAGTTACTCCTGCATTTTGTGTCTATCTTTGGTGTAAACCAGCATCTGCAGTTCCTTCCTGCACATGAAGAGAAGTCTTGTGGCATAACCGCGAGAGCTGCCTGCGGTGCCCGGGCAGGGCTGGCACTCTGGTGGAGGTGGATCAGCCGCTAGATGGTGGATGCCAAGCTGGAAATGAAGGCATGTTGTCTACATCATGTGACTCTTGAAGGAAGGTTCCATCCTTCAGGCAGAGAGAGAGCCTGTGCCTCAGCAAGGAGCGAGTGTTGTCTGCAACGTGCCCAAACACAGCACCATTGGCCACAACCTGCCAGTGCAAGGCCCGTGATTCCGTGCATACAGGGAGTGAGTGAAAGCCGCACTAAATCACCGTGGGATTGCCAGAGAAAGCACCCGTAACTTCCAGCCTCTCCCACGCAAACAATCGAACACCAGGCCTGCACATCGCATCATTAACCTGCACCATTCCAACACTATCATTTCCCTCCTGCAAGTGGGAGATGTCTGTGGTTTATTTAATAGTTTACTCGCACGCAACAGGGAATATTTGGAAAGCATTGGCAGAGGGAGTGTAGACTGGATCAGTTTGTGTGTGTCAGCATGCACTCAATGATAAGCCTGAGTCAGCAGGCTGGTTGGCACACTCACGCACACTCACAATCACACACGCATGTACACGCAGTCACACTCACAATCACACACACGCATGTACACGCAGTCACACTCACAATCACACACGCGCATGTACACGCAGTGACACTCACAATCACACACGCGCATGTACACGCAGTCACACTCACAATCACACACGCGCATGTACACACAGTCACCCACAATCACACGTGCGCATGTACACACAGTCACACTCAGAATCACACACACGCATGTACACGCAGTCACACTCACAATCACACACGCGCATGTACACACAGTCACCCACAATCACACATGCGCATGTACACACAGTCACACTCAGAATCACACACACGCATGTACACGCAGTCACACTCACAATCACACACGCGCATGTACACACAGACACCCACAATCACACATGCGCACGTACACACAGTCACACTCAGAATCACACACACGCATGTACACGCAGTCACACTCACAATCACACACACACACATGTACACGCAGTCACACTCAGAATCACACACACGCATGTACACGCAGTCACACTCACACTCAGAATCACACACACGCACGTACACAGAGTCACACTCACACTCAGAATCACACACATGCACACGTAGCCACACTCACACACACTCAGAATCACACACACACATGTACACACAGTCACACTCACAATCACACACGCGCATGCACACACAGTCACACTCACAATCACACACACTCATGTACACACAGTCACACTCACACTCAGAATCACACACATGCACACACACATGCACACGCAGCCACACTCACACACATTCAGAATCATACTCACACACATGTACACATAGTCACACTCACACACGTACATGCAGGCACACACACATGCACACTCACACCCTCACACACGCACACAATCACATGCTCACTCATACAAATACACACACTCGCCGGGGTCAAAGGGATGTCCAGTCATAAGGTCATAAGTGATCGGAGTAGAATTAGGCCATTCGGCCCATCAAGTCTACTCCGCCATTCAATCATGGCCGATCTATCTCCCTCCTAACCCCATTCTCCTGCCTTCTCCCTATAAACTCTGACACCCGTACCAATCAAGAATCTATCTCTGCCTTAAAAAATATCCATTGACTTGGCCTCCACAGCTGAGGAAGGTGCCCCTGATACTGGGCACAAGTGGAGCCCACTGCAGGGTGGCTGTGTCTCACTGAAGGTGTGATTACAGTCATAGAGACAGGCCTCTCGGCACAACTTGCCCACGCAGGCCAACATGTCCCAGCTACACTAGTCCCACCTGCCTGCGTTTGGTCCATATCCCCCTAAACTGTCCTATCCATGTACCTGTCTAACTGTTTCTTAAGCAATGGGATGGTCCCTGCATCAACTACCTCCTCTGGCAGCTCGTTCCATACACCCACCACCCTCTGTGTGAAAAAGTCACCCCTCAGATTCGTACTAAGTCATCCCCCCCTCACCTTAAACCTATGTCCTCTGGTGTTCGATTCCCCTACACTGGGCAAGAGACTGCGTATCTAGCCCATCTATACCTCTCGTGTTGTTGTGTGAGATGATTGCATTATCAAGTGAATGTGTCCTGTGCTGAATGTTTATGTTCATGTTCATAAGAGATAGGAGCAGAATGAGGCCATTCGGCCTATTGTTATGCCATTCAATCATGGCTGATCTATCTCTCTCTCCTAACACCATTCTCCTGCCCTCTCCTCATAACCCTTGACACCCGTTCTAATCAAGAATCTCTCTATCTCTGCCTTAAAAATATCCACTGACTTGGCCTCCACGATGTAATTGAATGACATTTATCCAGGCAAGCGTGGAGAGGAGAGTCCAGGGTCAAGTTTACTTCATTGTAATATGTCCTGAAACGGATGAGTATTCTGCAAAGACCATCATAAACAACACAAAAAGTTTCACAAAAACATCAAAAACGGGGAGTGTGGGAGGAAGATCTCATAGAAAACTCACGCAGGTCTCGGGGAGAACGTACAAACTCCGTACAGACAGCACCTGTGGTCAGGATTGAACCCGGGTCCCTGGCAGCAACTCTACCGCTGCGCCACCGTGCCGTCCAAAGTTGGCCTGCCCTCATCTGACTGGCACACGACGACATCTGGTCACCAAGCCCAAATGAACCATGGGATAGTCTGGGACCAGAGGTCGCAGCCTCAGAATTAAAGGACATTCTTTTAATAAGGAGATGAGGAGGAATTTCTTTAGTCAGAGGGTGGTGAATCTGTGGAATTCTTTGCCACAGAAAGCTGTGGAGGCAAAGTCAGTGGATATTTTTAAGGCAGAGATTGACAGATTCTCGATTAGTACGGGTGTGAGGGGAGAAGGCAGGAGAATGGGGTTAGGAGGGAGAGATAGATCAGCCTTGATTAAATGGCGGAGTAGACTTGATGGTCCGAATGGCCTAATGCTACTCCTATCACTTGTGACCTTATGACCTTATGAGAACTCCTCAGCTTAATCAAACAGTGCTACTGAGACTTTCTTGATGGAATCATCCCTGATTTCACCACGATCTCTCACGTTCAGAGACAGCAGGGAGTTTCTCAGAGTGCAGAGGAGAGAATTACAACCATTTGCTTCCTGGTAGCACCTTTGCTGTATAACATTTCCTAGCGAATGCACAGGTGAGTCAGAAATACATCGTGATGTCTGGGCTCACAAAATGAGGGAGTGTCTAGAAGGAAGTGGGAAAGCTGTGGAGGGAGAAGGTTTCTGATGTCAGGGCCTGAAGATAACTCTAAAACGTCAACCTTTCAAAATGATTCAAGTGCAAGTTACATTTATTGTCACATACACCAATGGGTGCAGTGAAATTTGAGTTACCATACATTCCGTCTTCAGTATGGCGTGCACAGCCTAAAGTTGTGGGACAACTTGTTCTGTTTGATCTTCTGTTTGTGCACCCCAGGTTGATTGCATTCGTCAAAACAGGGTGGACCACGTGAAGGTTGCAATCTCCCACCCCAATGATTCAGTGAAACGTCCTGTTTTTGCCTACAAGAACACATTGCCTTCAGAACAGGGAATATAGAACAAATAATATATAACATACGGCACAGACGCAGGCCCTTCAGCCCATCATGTGTGTGCCAAACATGATCCCAATCTAACTGATCCCATCTTCCTGCATGTGGTCCATATCCCGGTGTTTACAACCTGTTCATGTGTGTGACCAATGCCTCTTAAACGTTGCTGCTGTACCTGCTTCCACCATCGCTCAGGGCAGCCTCTTCCCAGCTCCCACCACGACCTTGCCTTGCTCATCTCCCTTAAACTTCCCTCCCCTAACCTGAAACATATGCCCTCTAGTATTGGAAGGTTATGCCTTCAGATGGTGTGAGCTATCGGGAGAGGTTGAGTAGGCTGGGTCTCTACTCCATGGAGCGCAGGTGGATGAGGGGTGATCTTATAGAGGTGTATAAAATCATGAGAGGAATAGATCAAGTAGATGCACAGAGTCTCTTGCCCAGAGCAGGGGAATCAAGGACCAGAGGATATGGGTTCAAAGTGAAGGGGGCAAGATTTAATAGGAATCTGAGGGGTAACTTTTGAGGTAGTTGAGACTGGGACTATCCCCTCATTTAAGAAACAGTTAGACAGATGCATGGATAGGACAGGTTTGGAGGGATGTGGACCAAATGCGGGCCAGTGGGACTAGTGTAGCTGGGGCATGTTGGCCGGTGTGGGCAGCTTGGGCCGAGGGACCTGTGTCCACACAGTATAACTCTGTGACTGTAGCTGGGGCATGTTGGCCGGTGTGGGCAGCTTGGGCCGAGGGACCTGTGTCCACACAGTATAACTCTGTGACTGTAGCTGGGGCATGTTGGCCGGTGTGGGCAGCTTGGGCCGAGGGACCTGTGTATAACTCTGTGACTCTAGTGTTCTAGTATCTCCACCCTGTTTCCCAGACAGAGGGGAAAGTAGCAGAAGGGGAGAATCAAAGACAGGTCCCTAATGTGGGCAAGGCACCCCGTGGTTAACACTTTCCAAAACAGGTCCAAAATAAGGACTCCCAATGTATGCGGCCGAGGAATTGGAAAGCAATTCAGCAGCGTTGTGGTCATGTACACAAACACCTCATGTAATGACGGCTCATGGGATTAGTTACCACTGGGCCAGGCAGGGTGAAGCTCCTCTGCTAAATATAGACCCCACCGCCCTCCTCTATTTGTACAGTGTAGTCTGCACACCCTTCTGTAGCTATGGCAAACCAAACTGTATACAACACTCCAGGGATGGTCTGAGAGGCAATAACATTTCCACATTGGCCTTCATCAATCAGAATATTGAGTATAGAAGTTGGGAGGTCATGTTGCAGTTGTATAAGACGTTGGTGAGGCCGCGTTTAGAATATTGTGTTCAGTTCTGGGCACCGTGTTGGAGGAAAGCTGTTGTCAAGCTGGAAAGGATGCAGAGAAGATCTACGAGGATCTACTGAGGACTTGAGTTATAGAGATAGGGCTCTATTCCTTGGAGCGCAGGAGGATGAGGGGTGAACTTATAGAGTTGGATAAAATCATGAGAGGAATAGATCGGGTAGACTCATAGATCTACTTGCCCAGAGCATGGGAATCACACAAAGGGTGGTGGGTGTATGGAACAAGCTGCTGTAGGAGGTTGTTGAGGCAGGGACTAACACAACGTGCCTGCAGGCAGGCGGGACTAGTGTTGACGGGCCACGTTGGCCAGTTTGGGCTAGTTGGGCTGAAGGGCCTGTTTCCACACTGTGTAACTCTATGAGTCACTGACACTGATAGAAATCCATCGCAGCCTGGTTTAGGAACAACTCCATCACAGACCACAAGAAATAGCCGAGTTGTGGACGCAGCCCAGACCATCACACAAACCATTGACTCCATCTCATCAGTTACAGTGCAGTCCTGACCTACTATCTACCTCATTGGAGACCGGCGATCTATCTTTAATAAGATGTGATCTGACTTTATTTGGGACTAGACATTGTTCCCGTTATCCTGCATCTGTACTCTATGGGCAGCTTGATTGTGATCATGGATAGTCTTCTCTTGGACCGGATAGCACGCAAACAACTAATTGCAGAGAGTTGTGGACGCAGCCCAGACCATCACACAAACCAACCTCCCTTCATTTGACTCCATCTACATCTCACGCTGCCTCGGCAAAGCCACTCCCTCTTGTCCCCTCTCCCATCAGGCAAAAGTCTAGAAGTGTGAAAACGCACACCTCCAGATTCAGGGACAGTTTCTTCCCGGCTGTTATCAGGCAACTGAACCATCCTATCACAAACTAGATAGCAGTCCTGAACTACTATCTACCTCATTGGTGACCCTCGGACTTTGCTTGATCGGACTTGCACTAAATGTTATTCCATTGTACTGTAGTATAAATGTACTGTAAATACACTCTACACTGTGGACGGCCCAATTGTAATTATGTATTGTCTTTCTGCTGACTGGGTAGCCCGCAACCTTTCACTGTACCTCGGTACACGTGACAATAAACTCAACTACTCTAAACTTTCCTCCTCATGTCCTCATGAAATAAAGGTGACCATGCCATTGGCCTTCATGCTTTGTGCACCTGCGCGTCAGGTTGCTGTTTCAAGCGCACCACATCCCTTCATAGATCAACAGAGCACAATCCCTTGGCATTTCCACACTGCCTGCAATGGTCGGCCCCATATGATTCCATCTGCTGCCTCCCCGCTCACTCACTGTGTGCATCCTCCTCAACCTTTACACCTCTGCCCTGTCCCTCAACCAGGTTTAGCTTCATCAGCAAACTTCGACATGGGACACAGATTGTGATTTCATTTCAGAGTCACGTGAGTGCCTTTGTGACGAACCCGCCAGCACGCATGCGCGACATATCGTCGCAACGCATTGCAGTCGACGGCTGGAGGTGGAGCGCGGCTCACCGCAGCCCTTCATAAGGAGCCGCTCAGGTGAGTGCAACTAACCTTGAGTTGGTTGGTTTCTGTTGTGAGTGTTTTTTCTCTCAACAGAAACATGGACGGGAAGAACAAGGGCCGTAGGACGTCCGCACGGAGTCGCCGGCCACCCATCCAGGAGCCCTCATCAACGGCTACACCTGCGAGTCAGGCCGGGAAAAAGGCGAGGAAGTCGGGGAGCCCTGTCGCTATAGGACCCGACCCGCCGATACACCGGAGCTCCAGCGAGGATCCCGCGGAGCAGGATTTCGGTGTGCCACCGGAGCAGGTTGACCCTGACTCCGTATCACTGTCGCCAAAGGGCTCGTTGGTCGACCAGGGCAAACAGGGTTCACATGCTGCCGCACGGCCCTTCTCCCTGTGCCCTCGGAGGAGAGGGAGGGATGGAGCCCGTAAACCTAGCCCTTCACGGGCAAAGGTATCACCTGCCGCTAGATTGCGGACTGGTGAATTGGCGGGACTCAAGTCCACTGGGAGACCTGTAAGGACCAGTGTCGACTCACCAGCCACCAAGACTAGGAAGAGTCAATCGGGTGGAGTCCCGCCACGGTCACTGAGTCCCCCGTGGATGGGAGGACGGGACCGTACGCCGTCTAGGCCCGGGATTAGGGCAGTCGGCAAGCCTGCGCGGATGTCGGGTCACCACTCCGAGGCGTCGGGTGCCGACTTCTCACCGCGTTTGCCCTTCGAGGCAGCGGGATCGAGCTCCGCCAAAAGGAGGCGTTTGAGCGGATCCGCGCGGGAATCGCTCAGCTTCGCTGCGGCGGCTGGTAGCGACAGCTTCCGGCACCGAGATTACCTCGACGAGGTACGGGCCGATGACCGGAGCCTCAGCAGTTCCGCAGAACATGAGGACTCCGACCGCCCAGGTTCTAAGGGCGAAGGGCGTATTAACAGGATGGAGCGGATGTTGGAACTTCTCCTGCAACAAAATCAGAGGCAGGAAACATCTAGCTCCAGAGGGCACAGAGAGATATTCCCATCGTCAGCAGGAAGCCTGAGACAGCCGGAGGATGAGGACATTCTGGGCCATGCACCAGCTACATCGGAGGCCCCTCAGGAGGAGCTTCTGGATGTCGCAACAAAATTTGCATTGTCGGAGACGTCAGGACTACCCCTCAACCCCAAACTGGCTGCCACCGTGGACTTCCTGACCAACCATCAGCTCCAGGAGGAGGTCCTGTTGGAGGCCATAAATAGGCACAAAGCCCCAGCTAACTGCAACTCCCTCAACGTGCCCATCGTCAATACGCCGATTTGGGGCAACATCAGCCCAGGGATCAGGACCCAGGAGATGAAGCTCCAGCGGATCCTGAAGCTGCTCACTGCTGGGATTACCGCGTTTGCTCGGTCGGTGGACGGGGAGGATCTGAGCACCGAGCAGGAGGATGCTCTGGCTCTACTGTGCACCACACAGTATGAGATAAACGCCTTCAGGAAGAGCGTCATCAAACCCACGCTGAACCCAAAATTTGCGGGGTTATGAAAAGCACCTCCTACGCCGCCACCCAGACAGTTGTTCGGGGAAGACCTCCCGAAGAGGGTCAAGGAGCTGGATGACCACGCTAAAACGGTGGGACTCATGCGGTCACATATCTCGACCAGGCAGCCGGCCAGGAAAGTGCCATTTTTCAGGCCACGATGCCCTGCCATTAGACCAGCAAGGGCCTACGCTCCAGCTCCGCCTCAATTTCAGCAGCCTCAACAACCTAGGCCTTTTTTAGGGCTAGGCCCCCAGCGGCCACCATGGAAGACGCGGACGCCGCATCATCGGCCCAACCCAGCACCTCCACGTCCCGCCAAACATATCAGGGACCGCCGGTAACCATGGAGGTAAGGCGGTCTGGATTTCATGCACCTGCATGCTTAACTTCACATGTTGGTGGGAGACTACGGTTCTTTACGGAGGCATGGGGAACTATCACTTCTGATGAGTTTATCTTACAAAGTATTCAAGGCCATGAGATTGAATTCATCAATGGTAAAATCCCTCCATCCCAGCATATGCCAGATCGGAAATTTACGCTGTCCAGCAACGAAACTGCAGTAGGCTATGCTGAAATCTTAAGGCTACAAGAAAAAAGCGTGATAGAAAGAACTATACACGAACCAATTGAATTTGTGTCCAACGTATTCACAAAAACCAAGAAGGATGGAGGATGTCGGGTTATTATTGATCTGACCCATTTGAATACCTTTGTAAAATATACCCATTTCAAAATGGACACGTTCGAAACAGCCAAGTTATTGATTTCTCAGGGCTGCTTTATGGCATGCATTGATTTAAAAGATGCATACTATTCAGTATCCATTCAGAAACACCACAGGAAGTTCTTGAAATTTACCTGGATGGATCAGCTCTGGCAATATAGGGCTTTGCCAAATGGGCTTACCACAGCCCCTAGATTATTTACTAAATTGCTCAAACCAATACTTGCTACGCTAAGGAGACAAAATCATATAGTGATGGCCTATCTAGATGATTTCCTAATCATTGGGAACACCCTGGAATCAGTGGAACTGGCAGTTTCAGCCACTGTGGAAATTTTTCAGAAAATGGGGTTCATTATCCATCCAGATAAATCAAAGTTCTGCCCTTCACAGGTCATGGATTATCTGGGGTTCACGGTGGATTCCAATCGCATGAGGGCCACCATACCAACTAACAAAGTTGGGGATGTCACCCAAGTATGTAAGGATCTAGTCTGGGCCAGTATACCATCAATTAGACAAACTGCTAAGGTGATTGGCAAGATCGTAGCACTTTTTCCAGCTGCCCAATACGGACCTTTACATTATCAAAATTTGCAGAGAGCCAAGATCTCAGCGTTAAAACTGAACGCTGAACATTTTGATAGACAAATGCAGCTGCCTCTAAAGGCAAAGATTGAGTTACAATGGTGGGTTGACAATATTTGTGACTCATTTAAACCCATCATTTTGCCCAATCCGATGGTATACTTACAAACAGACGCAAGCTCCCATGGCTGGGGAGCTACGGACAACTACTCTAGTTGTGGGGGCAGATGGGACACCCTTGAATCTACCCTGTTGTTGTCACAAGGGATAAACTATTTGGAGATGCTAGGAGCATTTCACGGACTTCGAGCTTATTGTTCTAACCTTACTGACGCTCATGTCCGTCTCCAAATAGATAATACCACTGCGGTGGCATATTTAAACCATATGGGCGGTACCAGGTCAATTTCATGTGATGAATTGGCAAATACAATTTGGCTCTGGTGTATTCGACGGAATATTTGGATTTCAGCTACCTGTTTCCCAGGTGAGCTCAATACTGTGGCGGACACCAGGTCACGCAAATTTAATGACAACATCGAGTGGATGTTGAATCCCCAAATCTTCGCTAAAATTACAGCCAAATTTGGTAAACCGGATATCGACCTCTTTGCGTCACGGTTGAACCATCAGGTACCAACATACGTTTCGTGGAAACCAGATCCTGGGGCAATGGTGATGGATGCGTTCTCGCTGGACTGGGGGAAATGGGTTTCTATGCATTTCCTCCATTTTGCCTCATCAGTCGGGTGTTGCGGGTAATCCAGACAGATGCTGCCAAAGGCATTCTTATCATACCCGACTGGCCTACGCAGCCATGGTATCCGGTGGTCCTTGATATGATCAGTCAACCTTGGGTCCTCTTAGAGGGTTGCCCACAATTGGTAACAAATCCTGTGTCAGGGGAACCACATCCCTGCCACAGTCATCTCAACTTATTGGCTTGCAGGTTCTGAACAGGCCATTACTGCGGTATGGCCTATCATCTAGAACCATGGATACCATCGGAGCGTCATGCCGGGAGTCCACCAGGCGGCAATATCTCACACACATCCGGAAATGGGAAACCTACTGCGGCCGCTCCCACATTGCATACGACTCCGTAACCATCACCGACGTATTGGAATTCCTGGCGGGGTTGCACCATGACGAACACCTCAGCTACAGTGCCATCAACAGCGCCAGGAGTGTGCTTTCATTCTACCTCAATATCGAGGTAGGATCCAACAGGCTGGTGTCCAGACTCATGCGGGGAATATTCAATTCCAATCCGCCCAGACCGCGTTATAACATCACCTGGGATATCGGGAAGGTATTAACCCTGCTCAGGACATGGTCATCCCTGGAGGGGCTTGAGCTGGACAAACTCACCCTGAAGCTGGTGATGTTACTGGCACTGACTTCAGCGCAGAGGGTACAGACACTCCACAAGGTCAGGATCGACAGGATGATCTCTACCCCTGGGGAAGTAATCTTCATAGACGAATTACTAAATAAGCATAGACCTGGATTCACAGGGCTACAGCTGAAGTTCCCGGCATACCCCGCTGATGCAAGGCTATGTTTAGCCGCCCATATCCGTCACTATGTGAAAGTGACGAGAAACCTGAGGGGAATGGAAAAATACTTGCTCATCACCCACAAGAAACCTCACCATAGAGTGACGGTCCAGACGATATCCAGGTGGCTCAGGATCGTTTTGGGTGAGTCAGGTATTGACACTAATGTCTTCAAATCCCATTCCACCAGGGCTGCATCAACGTCGGCGGCAAGGGTCATGGAGGTGCCCATGGACCATATTCTTGCCACAGCAGGATGGGCGAACGAAGCCACCTTCCAGCGGTTCTACAATAAACCTGTTGCCGCTCCTCTACAGTTCGCGGAGGCCGTGCTGAATGCAGGTCAAGAACGTGGAGATGTCCCCGAGTGAGGGGTTTTTTCTTTGTTGTTAATAAATATTGTTCTTATTTTTCAGTACAAGGAGTCTGGAAAGTTGTTTACTCCTATCCATCCTTATAAGTGGTGTGTGACAGCATTGACGTGGTCCAGGGCATGGAATCACAGAGCTTTGAAGTCTTCACGAAGTCACTCACGTGACTCCGAAATGAAATAGTAAGATTAAACGAGAACTTACCAGTTCGAAGGTTGATCTTTATTTTATGAGGAGTTGCGATGAGGGATTTCGTGCCCTCCGCTCCCAACCCTCGATCATAAATCAACTGGTAATTAGAGTCTCTTCAATCTTACTATAACAAGTCATTTCTCTGTTGTTGGTCCTGTGATTCCACACCGCTACTTTGAAGTATGTCGCGCATGCGTGCTGGCGGGTTCTTCACGAAATCCCTCATCGCAACTCCTCATAAAATAAAGATTAACCTTCGAACTGGTAAGTTCTCGTTTAATCTTACGAGTTTAGTTTAGTTTAGAGATACAATGTAGAGATACAGGCCCTTCGGCCCATCAAGTCCAAGCTTACCATTGATCACCTATATACTAGATCCCACTTCCGCATCCTACACACTAGGCGCAATTTACAGAAGCCAATTAACCTACAAACCTGCACGCCTTTGCAATGTGGGAGGAAACTGGAGCACCTGGAGAAAGCCCACACAGTCACAGGGGGAATGTAAAGCACTGTACAGAGAGCCCCCAAGTTCAGGATCGACCCTGTCACTAGCGATGTGGGGCACCTGATCAATGGGAAATAGCCCCATGGCCGATGTATCTGGCTGGGATGTGGGAGTAACCAGGGTCCAAGCCACAGTACTTGACTGGTCACAGACTCAGAGAGACCACGAGCATTCCCTCTCCAATCCCCAACCCTCACTGGCTGCCACAATGTTTGTGTCAATTCCACGTGCTCTGACCAAGCTCCAGTGTGGATCCCAATACAGACCATCTCCACCTGTCACCTCCCACTATCTAGTCGTTTAGTTTTGTTTAGAAATTGTCCGTCGACCCACCGAGTCCGTGCTGACCAGTGATCACCCACACACTAGCTCCATCTGGTACGTCCACTCCATGACCTGCGTGGGTTTTCTCCGGGTACTCCGGTTTCCTCCCACACTCCGAAGGTGTACGGGTTCGTAGATTAATTGGCTTTGGTATAATTGTAAATTGTCCCCAGTGTGTGTAGGGTAGTGCTAGTGTACGGGGTGATCGCTGGTCGGCACGGACTAGGCAGGCCTGTTTCCACACTGTATGTCTAAACTAAATTAAACTAAGCTATCGGGTCTGAGATTATGGAGAGAAGGCAGGAAAATGGGGTTGCAAGGGAAAGATAGATCAGCCATGATTGAATGGCGGAGTAGACTCGATGGGCTGAATTCCTTTAATGTGACTTAATTGACAGCGAGTCGCAGAATAGAAAGAATGGGTGACATTTCAGGTCGAGACCCTTCGTCAGAAACATCACCCATTCCTTCTCTCCGCAGATGCTGCCTGTCTGGCTGAGTTACTCCAGCAATTTGTGTCTAACTTTGGTGAAAACCTGCATCTGCAGTTGTCCAGGAAGGTGTGGGTTTCTTGAGGAAGTGCACACACCCAGACAGGTGGCGAGAGTTTCATTACACTCCAGAAATGTTCCTGATGCTCGCTGCAAATGTTCCAGTGACTCACTGCCACAAACCCCCCCAGCTTCAGCCCCTGACTCTGCTGCCACAGTAATGACCAGGGCTAGCAACGTTTCTGGACTACTCCTGTAGCCCAGAGGGGGGTTAGATTCTGTCTGGTCTGTACATTGATCTTTTCCTCATCTTGTGTGGCAATTGCTACATACCAGCTCTACTAACTCACAGCTTGTCCAAGCCTGGCTGCTCGCTGCAAGTTGCTGAGGTTTGGCTGTGCTGAAATGCAACGTGCTCTCATGGTTCTTGAATGAAATTAGAAGTCGTCTGCCTGAAGCAAAGGAAGAAAACATCACTCTGCCACCCAGCTTTCCAGCTGTGATCTCCCAGCTGCAGATGAGCGGCACGGTGGCGCAGAGACCCGGGTTCCATCCTGACTACGGATGCTGCCCGTACGGAGTTTGTATGTTCTCCCCGTGACCTGTGTGGGTTTTTTCCGGGAGCTCCGGTTTCCTCCCACACTCCAAAGACATACAGGTTTATAGGTTCATTGGCTTGGTATAAATGCAAGTTGTCCCAAGTGTGTAGGATAGTGTTAGTGTATGGAGATAGTGATGGGTGCGGACTCGGTGGGCCGAAGGGCCTGTTTCCGTGCTGTATCTCTAAACTAAACTAAAGCTAAATGAGATGCATTGTAGAAGAGCATTGAGCGACTGCAGAGGGCAAGGGTTTTTGTGTAAAGTGGCAATATCATTGCTTTAGGCATCGGGCTATTTCCCGTGAATATATAACTGTTCCGCAGCGGTAGAGTTGCTGCCTCACGGCGCCAGAGACCCGGGTTCCACCCTGACTACGGGAGCTGTCTGTACGGAGTTTGTACCTTCACCCCCTGACCTGCGTGGGTTTCTCCAGGAGCTCTGGTTTCCTCCCACACTCCAAAGAGGTCCAGGTTTGTAGGTTAATTGGCTTAGGTAAAAATTGTAAATTGTCCCTAGTGTGTGTGGGATAGTGTTATTGTGCGGGGATCGTGGGCTCGGTGGGCTGAAGGGCCTGTTTCCACACTAAACTAAACTAAACTAAACACCCAGAGAAAACCCACACGGTCACGGGGAGAACGTACAAACTCCACACAGACAGCAGCCGCAGTCAGGATCGAACCTGGATCTCTGGCGCTGTGAGGCAGCAACTCTATAACAGAATAATAAGGATTTTTTCAAATTTGCCAAGTGCGTCCAATGACTGTCTGTGGTTTGTCCAACAGGATTATTCCCATTCTCACTCTAGTTACTTGGACTAAAACATCCACACCTGTAATAACAGCCTTCTCACACTCAGCAGCCAATGCTTCCTCTTCAGGCTATACGTTCTGGGAAGTGAGGGCTCACCATGGCAACTCCATGCAGTGTGGCCATGCCTTAGACTTTCCAGGGAATGTCAGCCTCCCAAAGTAAACAAGAAATATTTGCTCTGCATTTCAGCCAAATTTCAACCCTTAGCAACGTACCTTGCTGAGGCTCAGAGAAGGAGCTGCCACAGTTCAGCAGTAAGTTCTCTTTTAGTGGCATTTTCAAAAACAATATTAGGCCTCTGGGGAGTGTTGTAGAGCAGAAGGATCTAGGAGTTCAGGTACATAGATCCTGGAGTGGTCAAGTAGACTCTTGGCACACTGGCCTTCATCACCTCCAAGTTCAAGTTCAAGTGAGTTTATTGTCATGAGTCCCTGATAGGACAATGAATTTCTTGCTTTGCTTCAGCACAACAGAACATAGTAGGCATTGACTACAAAACAGATCAGTGTGTCCATATACCATTACATAAATACCTACACACATGAATAAATAAACTGATAAAGTGCAAATAACATATAATGGGTTATTAGTGATCATAGTTTTGTCCGAGCCAGGTTTAATAGCCTGATGGCTGTGGGGAAGTAGCTATTCCTGAACCTGGTCGTTGCAGTCTTCAGGCTCCTGTACCTTCTACCTGAAGGTAGCAGGGAGATGAGTGTGTGGCCAGGATGGTGTGGGTCCTTGATGATACTGCCAGCCTTTTTGAGGCAGCGACTGCGGTAAATCCCCTCGATGGAAGGAAGGTCAGAGCCGATGATGGACTGGGCAATGTTTACTACCTTTTAAAGTCTTTTCCTCTCCAGGGCGCTCAAGTTGCCGAACCAAGCCACGATGCAACCAGTCAGCAAGCTCTCTACTGTGCACCTGTAGAAGTTAGAGAGAGTCCTCCTTGACAAACCAACTGTCCGTAATCTTCTCAGGAAATTGAGGCGCTGATGAGCTTTCTTGATAATTGCATCTGTGTCAATGTCAAAGTCAAGTCAAAAGGGTTTATTGTCATGTGTCCCTGACAGGACAATGAAAATCTTTCTTTGCATAGCACAACAGAACATAGAAGGCATTGCCTACAATTCTATAGGTAAATACACCCATGAATTAATAAATTAATAAAGTGCAAATAACAGATGGAGGGATATTAATGTTCAGAGTTCCGAGCTAAGTTTAATAGCCTGATGGCTGTGGGGAAGTAGCTATTCCTAAACCGGGTTGTTGCAGTCTTCAGGCTCCTGTACCTTCTACCCGAAGGTAGCAGGGAGATGAGTGTGTGGCTAGGGTGATGTGGGTCCTTGCTGATGCTGCCAGCCTTTTTGAGGCAGCGACTGCGATAGATCCCCTCGATGGTATGGAGGTCAGAGCCGATGATGGACTGGGCAGTGTTTACTATTTTTTGTAGTCTTTTTCTCTCCAGGGCGCTCAAGTTGCCGAACCAAGCCACGATGCAACCAGTCAGCAAGCTCTCTATTGTGCACCTGTAGAAGTTCGAGAGAGTCCTTGACATACCGACTCTCCATAATCTTCTCAGGAAGTAGAGGCGCTGATGAGCTTTCTTAATAATTGCATCTGTGTTCCCGGACCAGGAAAGATCTTCAGAGATGTGCACGCCCAGGAATTTGAAGCTCTTGAGCCTTTCAACCATCGACCCGTTGATATAAACAGGACTGTGGGTCCCCATCCTATTCCTTCCAAAGTCCACAATCAGTTCCTTGGTTTTGCTGGTGTTGAGGGCCAGGTTATTGTGCTGGCACCATATGGACAGTTTCTCGATCTCTCTTCTATACTCTGACTCATCCTCATCAGTGATACGTCCCACAACGGTGGTGTCGTCAGGGAACTTGATGATGGAGTTCGCACTGTTACCGGCTACGCAGTCATGAGTATAGAGTGAGTACAGCAGGGGCCTGAGCACGCAGCCTTGAGGTGCTCCCGTGCTGATTGTTATCGAGTCTGACACATTTCCACCAATATGAACAGACTGTGGTCTGTGAATGAGGAAGTCGAGGATCCAATTGCAGAGGGATGCGCAGAGACCCAGTTCTGCGAGTTTGGTAACCAGCTTGGAGGGAATGATTGTGTTAAATGCCGAGCTGTAGTCAATGAATAGCAGCCTGACATATGAGTTTTTGTTGTCCAAGTTGTCCAGAGCGGAGTGGAGGGCCAGCGAGATCGCATCCACCGTTGATCTGTTGTGGCGGTAAGCGAACTGCAGTGGGTCCAGGTTTTTGTCGAGGTAGGAGTTGATTTGCGCCATGATCAACCTCTCGAAGCACCTCATCACCACCACAGGCGTTAGTGCCACAGGTCGATAGTCATAGAGGCACGTCACCTTGCTCTTCTTGGGCACCGGTATTATTGATGCCCTTTTGAAGCAGGTGGGAACCTCAGACCTTAGAAGTGAGAGGTTGAAAATGTCCGTAAAAACTCCAGCCAGTTGGTCCACACAGGTTTTTAGAACACGACCGGGTATACCAACAGGTACAGACGCTTTTCGAGGGTTCACCCCTCTGAAGGATTTCCTGACGTCGGCCTCTGTGACTGAGACTGAAATACCATCACAGCGAATGGGGGCTCGGGAAGGCACATCGGTGTTCTCCCTATCAGTGCGTGCGTAAAACGCATTGAGCTCATCAGGGAGTGATGTTTCGCCGACATTCGAGCTGCCTCCTGATTTCGCCTTGTAGGAGGTGATTGCATTCAGTCCCCGCCACAGCTGCCGAACATCTGTCTCATCCTCCAGTTTGGAGGATGAGACAGATACTCAGCCAGAGTATTGAGTACAGAAGGGGGAAGGTCATGTCGCAGTTGTATAAGATGTTGGTGATGCCACATTTACAGTATTGTGTTCAGTTCTGGGCACCATGTTATAGGAAAGATGTTGTTGAATTGGAAAGGGTGCAGAGAAGATTTACAAGGATGTTGCCAGGACTCGGGAGTCTGAGCTCTTTGGGAGAGGTTGAGCAGGCTGGGATTCCTTGGAGCACAGGTAATGAGGCGCATAAAATCATGAGAGGAATAGATCAGGTAGCCGCACAGAATAGGGGAATCAAGGACCAGAGGACATGGGATTAAAGTGAAGGGGGAAAGATATCATAGGAACCCGAGCGGTAACGTTTTCACACAAAAGGTGGTGGGTGTATGGAACAAGCTGCCAGAGAAGGTAGTTGAGGTAGGGACTATTGCAATGCTTAAGAAATGTTTAGACATTTATGTATAGGACAAGTTTAGAGGGATATGGGCCAAACGCAGGCAGGTGGGACTATGTAGATGGAGCATGTTGGTCAGTGTGGGCAAGTTGGGCCAAAGGGCCTGTTTCCTCGCTGTAAAATGCTATTTCTATGGCTCTGCTTCTCTTTTGGTAAGGTTTTCAGAAACAAAATTCAGACTTCTATTATGAACTCATTTGTTACATCAGGCTATCCACACATGCTCTCGAGCTGTCTGCTCTATCATTGATCGCTGGAGTAGAGCAGTGGAGGTTAGGGACAATTACTTTTGGTCAAGTTTAGTTTCGTTTAATTTGGAGATACAGCGTGGAAACAGGCCCTTGTGCACATCGAATCCACGCCGGCCAGCGATCACCTGTACACAAGTTCTATGTTGTTCCAATCGCATCTTAAACACGAGTGGCAATTTACAACGATGGCTGACTTTAGTGGAGCATCACCCATTCCACTCTCTCCACAGATGCTGCCTGTCCCACTGAGTTACTCCAGCATTTTTGTGTCTACGGTTTAAACCAGCATCTGCAGTTCCATCCTACTCAGAGTAAACAGAGTTTGGTGATACTCTCTGAACAAGCTGTACTAATAATAATAACACACCCATTACTCTTTCATTCCAATCACACAATGAGCACCTACAAGAATAACTATTCCCTTATGTCAGGGACATTCTCGTCCCCTTACACACACTCTTTCTGTTGCATGACTCAGTGTTCTGGAGACACCATCACTCCACACATCAAAGCATGCTGGCTACGGACAACAAGCAGTGTGTACAATAGCAACCTCCCAAAATGGTACATAGAGGAAGTATATTTGCAAGCACATTCACAAAATATGAATGGAATTCATAATTCCATAAATTCAACTGAAAGTTGATTCAAACAAAAAAGATTTGGATCAGTATTTGGAAAATAACTATCTAGTTCTAGTTTAGTTTAGAGATGCAGCGCAGAAAAAGGGCCCTCCAGCCCACCGTGTCCGCGCCGACCGGCGATCCCCGCACACCGACACTACCTACACACGCTGGCGGTCATCTTACATTGATACCAAGCCAATTAATCTATAAACCTGTACGTTTTTGGAGTGTGGGAGGAAACCGAAGATCTCGGAGAAAACCCACGCAGGTCAGGGGGAAGAACGTACAAACTGCGTACAGACGGCACCGTAGTCGGGATTGAACCCGGGTCTCTGACTATGCAAGCGATGTAAGGCAGCAACTCTACCGCTGCGCCACCGTGCCGCCCACCAGGACGGGGAGAAGGAGGGTAGCAGATTGAAAAGCAAAAGAAATTACCAGGCACATATTGAATAATAATCATAGAATCATGTGATGACACAACATTGTTGAGCTCTCTGTGGCTGCAGCAAACCTTTGTGGAACTCTCCAGATAGTCCCATGCTCTCTCTAGGACCAGAGGGCACAGCCTCACAATAAAAGGATGGCCCTTTAGAACAGAAGTGAGGAGGAATTGCTTTGGCCAGAGGGTGGTGAATCATTGGAACTCATTTTCTTTTGGCATGGCTGCCTTCATCGGTCAGGGTAGTGAGGGTAGTAGTTGGGACGCTATGTTCTTGTACAAGACATTGGAAAGGTCACATGTGGAGTGTTGTGTACAGTTGTGATCACCCTGCTGTTAGGATGCCATTGAAGTGAGAAGAATCCAGAGAAGATGTACAAGACGTTGCTGGGTTAAGAAGATCTGAGATGTAAGGAAAAACAGGATAGGCTGGGCATTTTTTCCCTGGTGTTTTGGAATCTGAAGGATAAGTTCATAAGTCACAGGAGCAGAAGTGTATCGAGGTCCATGAAAGCTTTTGTTTGTGTGCTATCCAGTCATAAACAAACTTATACACGATAACAATCACGCTGTCCCTAGTGCACGGATAAAAGATAAAGAGCAGGCATAGAACTTTGAAGTGTGATGACGTCCAATTGAAGATAGTTCACAGGTCTCCAATGATGTAGGGCCACACTCTAGCTGATGATAAGATGGTTCAGTTGCCTGATAACAGTTGGTAAGAAAATGTCCCTCCTTCCCAGCTCTCCCAAAGCCCACTGTCTTCACCTCTTCCTTTCTTCTTCCCGCCCCCACCCCCACATCAGTCTGAGGAAGGGTCTCGACCCGAAACGTCGCCTATTTCCTTTGCTCTATAGATGCTGCCTCACCTGCTGAGTTTCTCCAGATGTTTGTCTACCTTTCATTTTCCAGCATCTGCAGTTCCTCCTTAAACATTCCATCTGGAGGTATGTGTTTTCAAACATCTCCACCTCTTGCCTGATGGGAGAAGGGAGAAGAGGGAGTGACTGGGGTGAGACTGGTCCTTGATTATGCTGCTGGCCATGGCGAGGAAGTGTAGATGGAAGGGAAGCTGGATGGGAGATGGTCTGGGCTACGTCCACCACTCTGCAATTTCTTGCAGTCCTGGTTGGAGCAGTTCCCAAACAAAGTCGTGAAGCCTCCCGGTGAGGTGCTCTCCACAGCGCACCTGTAGAGGTTGGGAGGGTTGTTGGAAACATGCCAAAGTTAAAAGGACATGAACAGCTACATGGAGTGACTCCGTGAGTTTAGGGGCAGATGGGATGAGCTTAAATGAGGCATCTTGGTCAGCATGTACAGGTTGGGCTGAAGGGCCTCTTTACATGCTCGATAAATGATTCATGGCAGCTTCCAGACGGGCTCTGCAGCAGGTCGCGAGTGAACATTAGCTCTTCAAAAGCTGCCTGTCTCGCTGAATAACGTAAGCAGTTGCAGTTTTCATTTAAGATCCAACAAGAGCTGTGGAAGTGAGCTCATTTCTGAGTGGGGTAAGGTGTGTGATCATTGGGTTATGAGCCCAGTGGCCATGCTGTATGGATGCAGAGGGCAGGAGCTGGCCCTGATACATCTGCACCTCTCCTCTGTATCATTAATTCAGCTTCCATTACAGCTTCAATGGTAATGTTACATTCCTGTAGCATGAGAAGAGATGCATACGTTCTCTTTATTGACGTGTAGTGAAGGCAGAGAATGCAGAAACACTCAGCGGGTCAGGCAACGTCTATGAAAAGGAAAGAACAGTTAATCTATGAGGTTGAAAACTCTTCATGGAACTGAGAAGGTGTGACCATACGTTCATAAGTCATAGGAGCAGAATTAGGCCATTCGGCCCATCAAGTCTACTCCACCGTTCAATCATGGCTGATCTATCTCTCCCTCCTAACGCCATTCTCCTGCCTTCCCCCGTAACCCCTGACACCCGTACTGATCAAAAATCTATCAATCCCCACCTTAGAAATATCCATTGACTTGGCCTCCACAGCCGTCTGTTGTAAATAATCCCACAGATTCACCGCTGTCAGGGATTCTGGGATTCTGGGGTTGAGAGGGTAAAGATTGATCAAGCATGATTGAATGGCGGAGTGGACTTGATGGGCTGCATGGCCTGTTTCCATGCTGTATCTTTAAACTAAACTAAAGCTTAGTAAATTAAAGTGGAGGAGCAGCATGTCATATTTTGCTTGGGCAGCTTACAACCCAGCTGGATATTGATTTTTCTAACTTCTAGTAACCCTTGTTTTCCCTCTCTTTCAATCCCCCCGTCCTGGTACTAGTTCACAGTCATCCTGTTGAGTTTCACTGTCAGTATAACTCGTTATCACCAACCCCACAGCCAACAAGGGACCATTGTGGGCTCCACCTTTCCTTGATCGCCTTTGCTTTTTTTGCATTTCTTTCTTTTATTTGTTCAATAACTTTCTATATCTGTCGTTTGTGAAATTCTCTGCCTCAGAGGGCGGTGGAGGCAGGTTCTCTGGATGCTTTCTAGAGAGAGCTAGATGGGGCTCTCAAAAACAGTAGAGTCAGGGGATATGGGGAGAAGGCAGGAACAGGATACTGATTGTGGATGATCATCCATGATCACATTGAAGGGTGGTGCTGGCTCGAAGGGCCGAATGGCCTACTCCTGCACCTATTGTCTATTGTCTACTGTTTCCCTCTCCCCCCGACTCTCAGTCTGAAGACGGGTCTCTCGACCAGGAACATCACCTATTCCTTTTTCTCCAGAGATGCTGCCTGACTTGCTGAGTTTACACCAGCACTTTGTGCCTATCTACATGTTCACGTTGAGGTTGATTGGCAGAGTGTAGTGGTCAAGGTGAAAGGGGAGAGATGGACTGTGACCACTGATGTTCCTCCGATATTAAAATGTCAAGTCTGTGCAACACAGTGGACTGGTTTCTTTGGCACCAATCCTCCATTACAACCTCGGGGAATTCATTTACCTTCAGTATTCATACAAAGCAATAAATCCATACGTTAAAATGTCTATATATAAAGTAATAAATCTTGTCTATTTGCTTTAAGAGGGCTTCAAAGTCGTTGTGGTGTCACCTAACATTAAGCATGAGATTTAACAAGTCTGTGAGAGAAGGTTTCCACTTTTGCAAGGATCAGTGCATTTCCTTCTGAGAACTAGATTAAGTCACTGTTTTTATAAACGTGAAATACATTTAAAGAATCTTTTTCAATCTCATTTCAGCCCTGTTTGCTGGGTAGACTCCTGCAGTGTATTGGCTCAGGAATCCATCCCAATATCTTCAGAACGGAGACAAGAAAAACAACTTCTGACGGTGGCGCAGCGGTAGAGTTGCTGCCTCACAGCGCCAGAGACCCTGGTTCCACCCTGACTACAGGTGCTGTCTGTACGGAGTTTGTACGTTCTCCCTGTGACCCACGTGGGTTTTCTCCGGGTGCTCCGGTTTCCTCCCAAACTCCAAAAACGTACAAGTTTGTTGATTAATTGGCTTTGGTATGAGTGTAAATTGTCCCTAGTGTGTAGATTAGTGTTAATGTGCAGGGATCTCTGGTCAGCACGGACTCAGTGAGCCTGTTTCCGTGCTGTATCTATAAACTAAACTAAATCTGTGGAATTCTTTGCCAGAGAAGGCTGTGGAGGCCAAGTCAGTGGATATTTTTAAGGCAGAGATAGATAGATTCTTGATTAGTACGGGTCTCAGATGTTATGGGGAGAAGGCAGGAAAATGGGGTTAGAAGGGAGAGATAGATCAGCCATATTGAATGGTGGAGTAGACTTGATGGGCTGAATGGCCTAATTCTATTCCTATCCCTTAACACCTCAGAAACTAAACTAAACGACACCAGCACTGAAGATATTTAACACAAGATGCAATTTTGCTCACAATCAGACTTTTAACAAACCAAATTCCCCGTTTGTTGCCAAACCCACTTGGCAAATAACGTATAATTATGTTTATGATTATGATGATTAAACAAACAATTGTTACAAACTTTTTCATCAGAAAGTTGGTCATCAGAGATTTATCAGGAGCTATGAACTGGATAAGGATTTCCCAGGAAGTGAACCTTGTCCTGGTTCTAGTGTGATGTTTATTCAACTGTATCTTGCATTGTCACCTCTCGCTACTTGATCTCTCGTTCACACTAGCTTTAGATTTTTAAGATTAATGCGGATAAATGTGAGGTTATCCACTTTGGTAACAAAAACAGGAAGGCAGATTAATATCTAAATGGGGTCACGTTGGGAAAAGGGGAAGTACAACGGGATCTGGGGGTCCTTGTTCATCTGTCTATGAAAGTAAGCATGCAGGTACAGCAGGCAGTGAAGAAAGCGAATGGCATGTTGGCCTTTATAACAAGAGGAATCAAATATAGGAGCAAAGAGGTCCTTCTGCAGTTGTACATAGCTCTAGTGAGACCACACCTGGAGTATTGTGTGCAGTTTTGGTCCCATAATTTGAGGAAAGGACGTTCTTGCTATTGAGGGAGTGCAGCGTAGGTTTAAAAGGTTAATTCCCAGGATGGCGGGACTGTCATATGCTGAGAGAATGGAGCAGCTGGGCTTGTACACTCTGGACTTTAGAAGGATGAGAGGGGATCTCATTGAAACATATAAGATTGTTAAGGGCTTGGACATGCTAGAGGCAGGAAACATGTTCCCGATGTTGGGGGAGTCCAGAACCAGGGGCCACAGTTTAAGAATAAGGGGTAAGCCATTTAGAACGGAGATGAGGAAACACTTTTTCTCACAGAGAGTGGTGAGTCTGTGGAATTCTCTGCCTCAGAGGGTGGTGGAGGCAGGTTTTCCGGATGCTTTCAAGAGAGAGCTAGATAGAGCTCTTAAAGATAGCGGAGTCAGGGGATATGGGGAGAAGGCAGGAACAGGGTACTGATTGGGGATGATCAGCCATGATCACATTGAATGCGGTGCTGGCTCGAAGGGCTGAATGGCCTACTCCTGCACCTATTGTCTATTGTCTATTGTCCCACTTTCACTTCCACTCCCTACATACTGGGGGAAATTTACAGAGGGCCAATTAATCTACAAACCTACACGTATTCAGTTGAGTTGAGTTTATTGTCACGTGTAGCGAGGTACAGTGAAAAGCTTATGTTGCGTGCTAACCAGTCAGCGGAAAGACGACACATGATTACAATCGAGCCGTTTACAATGTACAGATACATGATAATGGAATGACGTTTAGTGCAAGGTAAAGCCAGTAAAGTCTGATCAAAGATAGTCCGAGGGTCACCCACGAGGTAGATAGTAGTTCAGCACCGTGCTCCAGTTGTGGTCGGATGATTCATGTCTTTGGGATGTGGGAGGAAACCAGAGCACCAGTTGTAAACGCATGCAAACTCCACACACAGGCAGCACCTGCGGTCGGGATCGAACCGGGGTCTCTGGCGGTGTGAAGCAGTGGCTCTACCACCTGCACCACCTTGCCGCCCACATCGACATGGTCTGTGCTGGCTTGCTCAGGCAAAAATAGCAATAATCTTAGTGAACTGAGTGCAAAATAACAGTTTCACTGGTACCTTAGTACACGTGAAAATGAACAACCACTGGATCATTATTATCTCCAATCACTTCATCTCGAAGATGGACACAAAATGCTGTAACCTAGCCGGTCAAGCAGCATCTCTGAAGAGAAGGAATGGGTGATGTTTTGGGTCGAGACCCTTCTTCACCTCACCTCTTCACCTCATAGATGTGAACTCGCATTGAGCTAAAATTGTGAATAATTCCCAGATAACTGTGAGTAATTCCAGAAACAAATTTGCAAATGAAAACACAGCAACACCGAACACAGAGTGCTGGAGTAACTCAGCGGGTCAGGCAGCATCTGTGGACAACATGGATAGGTGACGTTTCACAGAGTGCTGGAGAAACTCAGCGGGTCAGGCAGCATCTGTGGACAACATGGATAGGTGAGTATGATGAAAGGTCTCGACCTGAAACATCACTTATTCCTTCTCTCCAGAGATATTGCCTGACCTCTGAGTTACTCCAGCATTCTGTGTCCATCTTTGGTGTAAACCAACATCTGCAGTTCCTTCCTACCTAAGGAAAGGAGCAGGTATGAGTGAGGTTATTGGTGACACCATGCAAAGTATTTGCATTAGCATGTGGCAGTATTTACTGACAGGACGGGGCACAGTGATCACAGCCTGACACCATGTAGCTTCATTCTGTCTGTCCCCTGTGTTCACCCTGGCCAATAAAGCAGCTATATTTAGGCTGCAGCTCTTGGTCCGTTGCCTGATATGTCTTGCTTCTTGAACCAGGGGCTTTCCAGCCTTCCCTCCCGAACCAGTCCTGCAATGAGTTCAGCTTGGGTTTGGCAAAAAAATATCGCCATTCACACCTACTTGTTTACTGCTGGAATAAGTGTGTGTGTGTGTGTGTGTGTCTGTGTGTGTGTGTGTGTCTGTGTGTGTGTGTCTGTGTGTGTGTGTGTGTGTGTGTGTGTGTGTGTTTGTGTGCTACATACACATGTGCCTGCATGCATGTGTGTGTGCATTCATGTGTGTGCATGTCTGTTTGCATGTGCATGTGCAAGCCCATAATGGGCCAAATGGCCTAATTCTTCTCCTAACACTTATGACCTTATTATAATAAATCTATCAATTCATAATCCATCGAAGCCTCGTTGCATCGCCATCACTACTCACATGGCCTCTTATATTCATGTTGTTGCCAAACTTTTGGCCGAGATGTACATTACGAATAGCTGAGATTTAAGCTCTGATCGCTGTGGTATCCCACTAGTCACACACTGCCAACTCAAGGATCAGCCACATATTCCTCCTCTCTGTTTCCCTTCTGTTGACAAACTCTCCACAGATCCGTGGTCCGTAGTGAAAGCCTCCCTCCCGACAATCCCCCCTGGAATTATCACATCCCTCCTGCAGCTGAACTGGGCTCCCGACTCGAATCCTGCTTACAGCCTTCTACATGTATATGTGACTATTTGTATTAGTGTACATACACGCAAATGTGTGTACTTGTGCCCGTATCTTGCGCTCTATATATATATAACATCAATTACTCACACGCACACACACATATACACACACAAACACACGCACACACGCACAAACACGCGCGCACACACATACACATGTATATATATGCACACACATATATTATATACACACACACACAAATACACATATTTGTATTTATCCATCTACAGGTATGTATGTTTATGTCACTATATGTGTATGCATCCATATTTTTTTTTTGTTTTTTATGTGTTTGTCTGTATGTGTGTGTGCACGTGTGTGTGTGTGTGCGTGTGCACGTGTGTGTGTGCACGTGTGTGCGTGCACGTGTGTGTGTGCATATGTAGTATGTGTGTTTGCACATGTAGTGTGCATGGACTTAAGTGCACACATATCTGCATTATATTGATGTGCCTGTGATCACGTGTCTACGCATGCATGTTTATGTGCGTATCTGTGTGCATGAGTGTGTATTTACGTGTGTCTGTGTGCATTTGCATGTGTATTTAACTGTGAAAGAGTGTGCACATGGCTGTGTGCGTGTCTGAGTATTTATCTACGTGTATTTATGCGTGTATCCGTGAGTGGCTGTTGTCTTTTCAGGATTTGTGTGTTAGTTGTGGAGGAACGCCTTTCAGATGCCTCAGTGCCATGCTCTGACTGCTCACAATGTCCCCAGCTCCACAATAGAACTGGGACATGGTAAAAGAGATGGATATGACATTGTAATCACTTTTTGGGGAGATACAGCGTGGAAACAGGCCCTTTCGGCCCACCAAGTCCACGCCGACCATCGATCACTCGCCCACTGCTTCTATCCTACACTCTAGGGGTAACTACAGAAGACAGTTAATCCAGCGATCCTCGTACACTAACACATTAGGGTCAATATACAATTTATACCAAAGCCAATTAACCTACAAACCTGGACGTCTTTGGAGTGCGGGAGGAAACTGGGGCACCTGGAGAAAACCCACACAGGTCACTGGGAGAGCGTGCGAACTCCACACAGACAGCACCCGAGGTTAGGATCGAACCCGGGTCTCTGGTGGTGCGAGGCAGCAACTCTACCGCTGCACCACCATGCCGCCCTTTCTATTCTATAACTGAGCAAGATTGTGAGTTTAATTGCAACCTAACTATAACCATATAACAATTACAGCACGGAAACAGGCCATCTCGGCCCTTCAAGTCCGTGCCAAACAACTTTTTTCCCTTAGTCCCACCTGCCTGCACTCATACCATAACCCTCCATACCCTTCTCATCCATATGCCTATCCAATTTATTTTTAAATGATACCAACGTACCTGCCGCCACCACTTCCACTGGAAGCTCATTCCACACCATTACCACTCTCTGAGTAAAGAAGTTCCCCCTAAACTGAGTCAGACAAAATGCAGGAAACATGTTCCCGATGTTGGGGGAGTCCTGAACCAGGGGCCACAGTTTAAGAATAAGGGGTAGGCCATTTAGGACTGAGATGAAGAAAAATGTTTTCACCCAGAGAGTTGTGAATCTGTGAAATTCTCTGCCACAGGAGGCCAATTCACTGGCTGTTTTAAAGAGAGAGTTAGATTTAGCTCTTCGGGCTATGGGGGGAAAGCAGGAATGGGGTACTGATTTTAGATGATCAGCCATGATCATATTGAGTGGCGGTGCTGGCTTGAAGCTCCTGCACCTATTTTCCTATGCTTCAATGTCCAAACTCCGTACAGACAGCACCCGAGGTCGGGGTGGAACCTGTGCCTCTGATGCTGTGAGGCAGCAACTCTACCCCTGGTTCTCTCTCTCTCCAGGCTTGTCCTCTGCCAGGGCTGAGGCTTAGGGTTGGAGTTGGCGGCTGCAGACATTCCTGAGAGTGTAGACAGTCACTATAAATAGGTCGCTGGTTCAGTGGGGGACGAGGAGGGGAGATCGTAGCCCATGTCAGTCATGTCACTGGTCGACATCCACACATGCACAGGCACGGTGGTGCAGTGGGTAGAGCTGCTGCCTCACAGCGCCAGGGACTCAGGTTCAATCCTGACTACGGGTGCTGTCTGTACAGAGTTTGTACGTTCTCCCCGTGACCTGCGTGGGTTTTCTCCGGATGCTCTGGTTTCCGCCCACACTCCAAAGACGTACAAGTTTGTAGGTTAATTAGAAACATAGAAAATAGGTGCAGGAGGAGGCCATTTGGCCCTTCAAGCCAGCACCGCCATTCATTGTGTTCATGGCTGATCGTCCCCAATGAACAACCCATGCCTGCCTTCTCCCCATATCCCTTGATTCCACTAGCCCCTAGAGCTCTACCTAACTCTCCCTTAAATATAGAAACATAGAATTGGCTTGGTATAAATGTAATTTGTCCCTAGTGTGTGTAGGATAGTGTTAGTGTGCGGAGATCGCTAGTCGGTGCGGACTCGGTGGGCTGAAGGGCCTGTTGCCGCGCTGTATCTCTTTTTTTTTTAAATATATTTTTATTAGAGGTAAGCAATAAATTGGCAAACATATTATGGTAGAAGTATTTCATGTACATCAATCATACATTATTAATATTATCAATTGAATCATTCTGCCTCTAATAGTTTTTTAAAATATAGATTAAGAGTAATAAAAACAGGGAGAGAGATAAAAAAGAGGAAAAAACCCCATAAGGAATGGAATCATTGACCATTAGTACATCACTGGAGATAAGATCAAGGAATATAGAGTATAACTTTTCACCTGATTCTGAGTCCAAGTTTCAGTTGGGGTTCCCCTGCCGAACCAATCTACCCTTTCAAGTAATCGATGAATGAAGACCATATTCCAACAAAGAATTCTTGTTTGTCCATTAACGCAAATCTGATTCTCTCCAGGTGTAGGGTCTCCGACATTTCAATAATCCACATTTTAATTGTGGGGGTTATAGGGCCGTTCCAAAATGTTAATATTATTTTTTTTCCCGATCATTATACTGTAATCTTGGAAATTTCTAGTAGATTGTTGAACATGTCCGCGCTGTATCTCTAAGCTAAGCTAAATTACAAACCTTGAACCAGTTGTGCCAATGTGCAGCTGACATACGCTGTCCTCCTTTTCATCTTCAGAATGTCTTTGCAAGTCACTGTTTCATGTAACATGACCAGTATGAGTTTAGTTGAGTTTAGTTTAGAGATGCAGTGTGGAATCAGGCCCCTTGGCTCACCGAGTTCCCACTGACCAAACATTACCAGTTCACACCGGTTCTATGTTATCCCAATTTTCCTATCCTACACACTAGGGACAATTTACAGAAGCCAATGAACCTTCAAACCTGTGCATCTTTGGGAGTGTGGGAGAATACCGGAGAACCCGGGAGCAAACCCACGCAAACTCCGTACAGACAGCACCCGTAGTCAGTATTGAACCCGGGTCTCTGGCGCTGTGAGGTAGCAACTCTACCGCTGCACCACCGTGCCGCCTCGTTGATTTGTGAAATGTTTTGTTTTAGGTCGAGAAATCGTTTGAAAATCAAAACCACAAAAGGTTAATACATGAAACCCTCATTCTAATGGAGTAGAGGAGGGGATGGAGTCCGTTATTGCTGATCGCCCACTATAGCCCAGTGAGTCGAGCATTTTATTGTCATCTATCTATTGGCCCGGATAGAACAGTGACATTCTTACTTGCAGCAGCTGCACTACACAATATGCAAACATAGTGCACTGTAAACAATATAATAAACGAGAAAATAAGTTCAGAGTGCTGGAGTAACTCAGCGGGTCAGGCAGCATCTGTGGGGAACATGGATGGGTGACGTTTCACAGAGTGCTGGAGTAACTCAGCGGGTCAGGCAGCATCTGTGGGGAACATGGATGGGTGATGTTTCACAGAGTGCTGGAGTAACTCAGCGGGTCAGGCAGCATCTGTGGGGAACATGGATGGGTGATGTTTCGGGTCGGGACCCTTCTTTACAAATGTAATCTGGTTTGGGCTCCTAGAGTTGAGCTGATCTCAGATGGTGTCTGCAGCGTCCCGTTGTTGCAACTGCACTGACGTCCAGGAAGGATTAACGTCAGTCGATGTCACTGCCTGATTGAGAACATGCTCTCTTGATACAGCGGTGAAGTGTCTCCGTGCACACTAGATGTGTCGTGCTCTATTTACGGTCGTTAGATCACAAGCAGTGGCTTTTTCTCTGATGACTTTGCCACGGAACCCACCCAGTTGACTGAATCACTGGTAATCCAACAATCCTTCCAGCCCACTTCATTGCTTCACGCACCCGCTTAGCTGAGTAACCATGCCTTAATGTTCATTATTGCAAGGAATGACTTCATGATTCTCTTCCCAGGCTCCCCATTGTAGCGCTTGTGCCTCCTTTCATAAATGCTGTTATTAAGGTGAGTAACAGGCCTGGGATTTCTCACGGACCTTCGTGTATAAACAGTCAAATCACAACTAACTCCAGTGGCAATCAAACAATGTACGGTAATTCACGTTAATCTGACTTGCTATGGATTTTGACGGTGCCAGACATGCAGACTATCCAGTATTATTATTTTTTTAATTATTGTAGAGTTGCGTGATACGGCGTGGAAACAGGCCCTTCGGCCCAACTTGCCCACACCGGCCCAAAAATCCCAGCTACACTAGTCCAACCTGCCTGTGTTTGGCCCATATCCCTCCAAACCTGTCCTATCCATGTGCCTGTCTAACTGCTTCTTAAATGTTGGGATAGTCCCAGCCTCAACTACCTCCTCTGGCAGCTTGTTCCATACACTCACCACCCTTTGTGTGAAAAAGTTACCCCTCAGATTCGGAATTAAATCTTTTCCCCCTCACCTTGAAAACTATGTCCTCTGGTCTTCTATTCCCCTACTTTGGGCAAGAGACTCGGTGCATCTGTGCCCTTATTAATGCACAAACATTGCTTTTAATTCAAAAGGACGGGAAGAATGTCTTTATTAGTCTTTGATGGTTGGTAGCATTCACCTCCAAAACGGCACAAAGGGTAGAAACTGCAGGGTGGCACGGTGGATCAGCGGTAGAGTTGCTGCCTCACAGCGCCAGAGACCTGGGTTCAATCCTGACTACGGGCGCTGTCTATACAGAGTTTGTACGTTCTCCCCATGACCGCATGGGTTTTTCCGGGTGCTCCAGTTTCCTCCCACACTGCAAAGATGTAGAGGTTTGTAGATTAATTGGCTTGGTGTAAATGTAAATTGTCCCTAGTGTGTGTAGGATAGTTTTAGTATGTGGGGACCGCTGGTCGGCACGGACTCGGAGGGCCGAAGGGCCTGTTGCCGCTCTGTGTCTCTAAAGTCTAAAGACTCTATGACATAGCTGGTATAAATACACACACTCTCTATACGATGCTCCCACATGTTATCAAATACTTTTCCAATAATCCAATAAAATATATTAATATTATAAAATTATCCAATCATTTTCACCCAGAGAGTTGTGAATCTGTGGAATTCTCTGCCACAGAAGTCAGTGGAGGCCAATTCACTGGATGTATTCGAGAGAGAGTTAGATTTAGCTCTTAGGGCTAATGGAATCAAGGGATATGGGGAGAAAGCAGGAACGGGGTACTGATTTTAGGATGATCAGCCATGACCTACTCCTGCACTATTTTCTATGTTTCTACCCTGGTCACCCACAAGATCTCTTTATTTCAAACCAGGTCACAGGATTAGCTAGCGACCATTCATTCTGTGAAATGTGTTTAAACATTCACTTGAATATCATGTGTGGGAAGGAACTGCAGATGCAGATGCCAGTTTAAACCGAAGATAGACACAAAAAGCTGGAGTAACTCAGCGGGACAGGCAGCATCTCTGGAGAGAAGGAATGGGTGACGTTTCTGGTCGAGACCCTTAAGACTTGAATGTCATGCCCAGCATCAGAGACACAGACTGTTTGCTCAATACTGCTTTCCTGTTCGTGGGTGTTTACCAGGGAAAAGATGATGCAGAGTTCCCTGCTTTAAACAGTGAGCATGCTTCAAAAACATTTTTCATTGCCCATACATCAGTTTGAAATTCCACAAATTTACAAGCGACACGGTGTCGCAGCGGTAGAGTTGCTGCCTCACAGCGCCGGAGACCCGGGCTCCATCCAGACTACGGGTGCTGTCTGTACGGAGTTTGTACGTTCTCCCCGTGACCTGCGTGGGTTTTCTCCGGGTGCTCAGGTTGCCTCCCACACTCCAAAGACATACAAGTTTGTAAGTCAATTGGCTTGGTATAAATGTAAATTGTCCCTAGTGTGTGTAGGATAGTGTTAGCCTGCGGAGATCGCCGGTCGGTGCAGATTCGATGGGCCGAAGGGCCTGTTTCCACGCTGTATCTCTAAGCTAAACTAAATTAAAAACCTTGAAGAGAAGGAATGGGTGATGTTTCGGATCAAAACCATTCTTCAGACGTTTGAAGAAGGGTCTCGACCCAAAACGTCACCCATTCCTTCTCTCCAGAGATGCTGCCTGTCCCGCTGAGTTACTCCAGCACTTTGTGTCTATCTGAATTTGTGAAAGGCAGCTTAAAAATGTAAGTGTGTAGGAACAAACTGCAGATGCTGGTTTAAACCGAAGACACTGTCAAAATGCTGGAGTAACACAACGGGACAGGCAGCATCTCTGGATAGAAGGATGGTAAGTTCTTATTGAAGCCATTGGTGATCACTATGTTGGCCACATTGGATCATCATAGTTCCATGTGGTTAAACCTCTTACCTAAAACAACACACTGATCTCAGATGGCCTCCAACTTCCAAGGCATGCTACAGAACAACCTCTCATATTCCCATCGCCCTTTCTGGCACTAAGCCTGAAGGGCCCAATTTCATTGGTATATGTGTAGGCCCATTGGGTTCAAAAATATTCAAAGGATTACTTTGAAGATTAGAGATACAGCACTGAAACAGGCCCTTCGGCCCACCGGGTCCGCACCTACCAGCAATCCCTGCACACTAACACTATCCTACACACAGTAGGGACATTTTTTACATTTACCAAGCCAATTTGCCTTCATACATGCACATCTTTGGAGTGTGGGAGGAAACCGGAGCACCCGGTGAAAACCCACGCGGTCATGGGGAGAACGTACAAACTTCGTACAGACAGCAGCCGTAGTCAGGATGGAACTCGGGTCCCCAGCGCTGTGAGGCAGCAACTCTACCGCTGTGCTGCCCTCTGTTTCTGCTCGCTCTATAATCTGGAGTTAAAGATGGGTGTGTGGACATTTCACCTTTAGTTTTAGGGATACGGTGTGAAACAGGTGCATTATGGCCAGCTGCAGCTTGTGTAAACTGGTGCCAGAATCTGGCTACTCCTGCATGTGGACGCAGTACATGGGGGCTGTTTATACGCTCATAGGTTCTAGCAGCAGAATTAGGCCATTTGGCCCAACAAGTCTACTCCGCCACTCAACCATGGCTGATCTATCTCTCCCTCTCAACCCCATTCTCCTGCCTTCTCCCCGTAACCTCTGACACCCACACTAATCAAATATCTGCCAATCTCTGCCTTAAAAATATCCACTGACTCGGCCTCTGCAGCTCTATGGCAACAAGTTCCACAGATTCACCACCCTCTAAAGAAATTCCTCCTCATCTTTCTAAATGTATGTGCTTTTATTCTGAGGCTGTGACCTCTAGTCCTAGACTCTCCCACTAGATTTGTCTTTAGATTGTCTTGGCAATATGGGAATAAACTCACTGATGCTTCTGCAAACAACGTATTTCACTGTACCTTGGTACACGTGACAATAAAAGATCCATCCAGTCCGTGCCGACCAACATTCATTGGTGCATCACCTCTATCCTACACACGAGGGACAATTTACAGAAGCCGATTAACCTACAAACCTGCACGTCTTTGGGATGTGGAAGGAAACCAGAGCACCCGGAGAAAACCCACGCGGATACAGGTAGAACATATTGTGTGTATGCATGCGTGAATGCGTGTGTGTACGTGTGCATGCGTGCGTGCGTGCATGTGTGTGCGCATGGCTAAGGCATGACCACCACAGATGTGAAGCAACACTAGACTAGTTTCAAATGTTTAAGAAAGAACTGCAGATGCTGGAAAAATCGAAGGTAGACAAAAATGCTGGAGGAACTCAGCAGGTGAGGCAGCATCTACGGGGAGAAGGGTCGAGTCCCTGGTCTCGACCCAAAACGTTGCCTATTCCTTCTCTCCACAGATGCTGCCTCAGCCGCTGAGTTGCAGCATTTTTGCCTACCCTAGACGAGTGCCAGGTAGCTTTGTGGCTGCAGTAAACAAGGCAAGACACACACACAGCTGCCCAAACACCCCGTGACTTTACAAGGCTTGGATTCAAGGCCTTTCCAGCTGCAATGAGCAAGGTTAAATTGTCACAGCCTGCAAGAATTTCATGAGGCGTGTGATTATAAATATCTTGCAGTACACAATGTGGTTTACCAATAAACAGCAGCCTGACTCACACCGCACAATCTTCAGGTCACACCACAGAATTTCCTCCTAAAATGAGTTTCCACTGAATCAGTAGACGTGGTTTGTATGAAGCGCACCCTTATATTCAACGTCAACGTGAGATTTGCTTTGAGATGCTTTTCCCTTCCCCTCTTTCAGGCAGGCAGGGTTGCACTGAAGAATAAACAAGCTGGGACAGGCTGGAAAATACCGAGGAGCTGGGAGGGAAAGTTTGAGGCAAGAATCTCTAGATATGGTTGACAGGCAGTGGCATCGAGCCACAGAGTGATACAGCGTAGAAACAGGTCCTTCGGCCCACCTTGCCCACACTGGCCAACATGCCCCATCTACACTAGTTCCACCTGCCTGCATTTGGCCCATATCCCTCTAAACCTGTCCTATCCATGTACATGTCTAACTGTTTCTTAAACGTTGGGATAGTCCCATCCTCAACCACCTCCTCTGGCAGCTCGTTCCATGCACCCACCACTCTGTGTGTGAAAAGGCTACCCCTTAGATTCCTAATAAATCTTCCCCCTTCACCTTAAACCCGTGTCCTTTGCTTCTCAAGGCTGTGCTTAGGTAAAGGTGGAGCCTGCTCAACCTCTCCCTATAGCTCAGGCCCTCAAGTCCTGACAATACACTCGTAAATCTTCACTGCACAATTTCCAGCTTGACAACATATTTCCTGCAACATGGTGCCCAAAACTCTCCCACTAGTGGAAACATCCTCTCCACATTCACTCTATCCAGTCCCTTCACTGTTCGGTAAGTTTCAATGAGGTCCCCCCACCCCCCCCCCCCCCCCCCCATCTTTCTAAACTCCAGCGAGTACAGGCCCAGTGCCGTCAAATGCTCATCATTTGTTAACAGATCATTCCTGGGATCAATCTAGTAAACCTCCTCTGGGCCCTCTCCAGAGCCAGCACATCCTTCCTCAAACATGGGGCCCAGAACTGCTCACAATAATCCATGCACAGAGTGCTGGAGTAACTCAGCGGGTCAGGCAGCATCTCCAAGGAAAACGGATGGGTAACGGACTTGGGTCCCGACTCAACACGTCACCTACCCTATTTCTGCCTGATGTTGCCTGACCCGCTGAGTTACTCCAGTACTTTGTGTCTATATTTCCTATACACAATACTCTAAGAATTCCACAGATTCACCGCCCTGATATTGTCATCAGGAGCAGAATGAAGATACAGAGATAGGAAGTGAAATGTGGCTGGAGCAGCTGGGGGGGCTTACAGAGGTTGGGGGCGATGGGCGGCAATGGGGGGGGACATGGAGGGATTTAGAAACCAGTTTCAGAATTGTAAATGTGAACTGTTAGTTAACTTGGGACCAGTGACTGATGGGTCAGTGACTGATCATTTGCGCATTAAAGATAATAATCACTGTTTTCCAGACAATATTTACACTGTTTCCAAACCACATCATGAGCAAACCATCTGGTCGCTGACACATTGCTGCGTATAAGTGTTGGAGTAACTCAGCGGGTCAGGCAGCATCTGTGGGGAACATGGATAGGTGGCGTTTCACAGAGTGCTGGAGTAACTCAGCGGGTCAGGCAGCATCTGTGGAGAACATGGATAGGTGACGTTTCACAGAGTGCTGGAGTAACTCAGTGGGTCAGGCAGCATCTGTGGAGAACATGGATAGGTGACGTTTTGTGTTGAGATCTTGATGATCCGGTGACTGCAATCCTGCTACTTCTCGACCTCAGTGCAGCGTTTGACACAGTGGACCACTCCATCCTAATTGACCGTCTCCGGTACGGGGTTGGTATTGATGGCACTGCCCGGAGCTGGTTCATCTCCTACCTCAAAGGTAGGAGTTTCTCTACCAACATAGGCAACTCTTTCTCCTCCCCAGCTGGCCTTTGCTGCGGGGTTCCACAAGGTTCCATCCTTGGCCCCATTCTCTTCTCTCTGTATATGCTCCCCCTCGACCAAGTCATTCAAAGGCACGGCATTTATTTCTACTGTAATGCAGATGCCACACAGCTCTATCTCCCCCTGAAACCCAACAACCGGTCCAGTTTAATCAGCCTCATGCACTCCCTCGAGGACATGAAATGTTGGATGGCACAGCACTTCCTCCAGCTAAAGGAGAGCAAGTCTGAGGTGATCCCACTCGGCCCCTCTGACTCCAATAACAGGCAGCCTTGGAAGCCTAACCTTGGTCAAACCGCACGTCCAAAACCGTGGCGTGATATTGGACTCTGCATTAAAGTTTGACAAGCATCAACTCTGTGGCAAAAGCTGGTTTCTTCCAGCTTCGTACCACAGCTAAAATCAAACCATTCCTGTAATTCGACGGCCTTGAAAAAATCATCCACGCATTCATCTCCTCCCGCCTAGATTACTGCAACTCCTTATACACTGGCATCAGCCAATCATCCCTGTCCCGCCTGCAACTGGTCCAAAACGCCGCAGCAAGACTCCTGACGGGCACCCGAAAAAGGGACCACATCACCCCGATCCTGGCCTCTCTCCACTGGCCCCTGTACGGTACAGAATCAACTTCAAGCTCCGCTTATTCGTATACAAAGCCCTTAACGGGCTTGCCACCCCCCCCCCCCCCCCCCCCCCATATTAAAAATCAGCTCATCCACCATTCTACCTCCAGGTCCCTCAGATCGGCCGACTTGGGGCTACTGACTATCCCGCCGTCCAGATTTAAGGTCCGGGGTGCAGCACCTAGACTGTGGAACAGCGTCCCTCTCCACATCAGAACTGCCCCCTCCATCAACTCCTTTAAGTCGAGGCTCAAAACCTATTTCTACTCCCAAGCGTTTGTGAGGCCCTGTGAGGGGCGCTGTAAACAGTTTATGTATGTATTGTTAGGTCTGTGTACTGTTGTATGTAGCACATTAGTACCAGCACTGACGTACAGCACTTTGGTCAACGCAAGTTGTTTTAAATGTGTTATACAAATAAAATGGACTGACTGACTGACTGATCAATCTGAGGAAGGGCACCAACTGGAAACTTCACCTCTCCCAGGGATTGTATTCTTGTGTGGGAAGGAACTGCAGGCGCTGGTTTAAACCGAATATGGACACAAAGTGCTGGAGTAATTCAGCAGGACAGGCAGCATCGCCAGAGAGAAGGAATAGGTGATGTTTAGGGTCCGAACCCTTCTTCAGTGTGAAGATGTCTTCTGACCCAAAACATCACCCATTCCTTCTCTCCAGAGATGCTGCCTGTCCCGCTGAGTTACTCCAGCACTTTGTGTCTATCTTCGGTGTAAACCAGCGCCTGCAGTTCCTTCCCACACATCTGCAGTTTTGTGTTTGTACATTGTGACTGCTCCACTGTGAGATCTCCACAAATGCTGCCGGACCTGCTGAGTTACTCCAGAACTCTGAGTCCTGAAAGAAACAAATTGTGTAAATCCCCCAAATATTAATGAAACAGAATGATTAAATATATCTCAGTGAACCACGGCAGCACGGTGGTTCAGCGGTAGAGTTGCTGCTTCCAGCGCCAGAGACCCGGGTTCCATCCTGACTACGGGTTCTGTCTGTACGGAGTTTGCACGTTCTCCCCGTGACCTTCGTGCGTTTTCTCCGAGATCTTCGGTTTCTTGCCACATTCCAAAGACGTGGACATTTATAGGTTAATTGGCTTGGTAGGAATGTAAATTGTCCCTAATGTGTGTAGGATAGTGTTAACGTGTACTGTAATGTGTGCTGGTCAGCACGGACTCGGTGGGCTGAAGGGCCTGTTTCCTCGCTGTATCTCTGAACTAAAATCCCAAACCAGTGATAAGGCAGTGATGCACTGATTGATTTTCGTTTAGTTTAGAGATACAGCGCGGAAACAGGCCCTTCGGCCCGCCAAGTCTGTGACAACCAGCGATCCCCGCACACTAGCACTATCCTACACACCAGGCTCAGTAAAACGGTTAATTGTCCCTAGTGTGTAGGAGAGTGCTAGTATTCGGGGTGATCAATGGTCAGCGTGGACTGGATGGGCCGAAGGGCCTGTTTCCACACTCTATCCCCACACACTAACACTATCCTACACACACTAGGGATAATTTACAATTTATACCAAGCCAATTAGCCTACAAACCTGTTCGTCTTTGGAGTGTGGGAGGAAACCGAAGATCTCGGGGAAAACCCACGCAGGTCACGGGGAGAACGTACAAACTCCACACAGACAGCAGCCATGGACAGGATCAAACCCGGGTCTCCGGAGCCATGAGGCAGCAACTCTACCGCTGCGCCACCGTGCCGACCTTTCTATTCTATAACTGACCAAGATTGTGAGTTTAATTGTAATCTACAGTAAGTGAGTCAGACAGAATGTGTAAGTGTGATGTAACCATCTAATAACGTGAGTGAGTGCGTTGATCCGGGAATACAGTGGGACCGGGAATACCATTCCCCTGCACTGTGGCAGAGATAGTGTTGTGACTACTATATATGACGGAGGTAGTCAGCTTCTCCTTGACATGGGTGACCTGCAGTGAAAGGCTTCACCGGTAGATCTGTTGGAATGATGTCAGTGTTGGGTCTGTTGAGGGCAGGTTTTCGTTGCTTGACAGTGTACACATGGTGTGATCACTAGACTGTGACTGGATAACCAGCGAGGAATGTTCATGAGGTGTTGAACACTTTCCCCCACGGCTTGTGGGGTGAGCAACACAGAAGGTGCCGGAACCTGGAGACCACATCAAACCACTGGAGGAACTCAGCAGCTCATAGAAACATAGAAACAGAAAATAGGTGGAGGAGTAGGCCATTCGGCCCTTCGAACCAGCACCGCCATTCAATACGATCATGGCTGATCATCCAGAATCAATACCCCGTTCCTGCTTTCTCCCCATATCCCTTGACTCCGTTAGCCCTAAGAGCCAAATCTAACTCCCTCTTGAATACATCAAGGCAGTCCAGCATCTGTGGAGCGAAATGGTTGGGAGAGGTTTCAGTCGGGACCCTTCCTCAAAGTGTGGAGACCATCGTCCTGCCATTTGATGCCATCATTAATCTTCCGTAGAGATACAGATAGATATAGGATTGAACCTGGGTATCTGGCGCTGTAGGACAGCAACTCTACCGCTGCGCCACTGTGCTGCCGACTTTCTCCAGAGATGCTGCCTGACCAGCTGAGTTACTCCAGTATTAGGTCTGTTTTTTTTGGTAAACCAGTATCTACAGGTAAACATAGAAACATTGAAAATAGGTGCAGGAGTAGGCCATTCGGCCCTTCAAGCCAGCACTGCTATTCAGTTTGATCGTGGCTGATCACAGGACCTTGTTCCTGCTTTCTCCCCATATCTCTCGATTCCATCAGCCCTAATGGCTACATCTAACTCTCTCTTGAATACCAATTGCAACAACAAGTTGGGAGAATGTTTGCAGTATTTAACCCAGACTAGGGGAACAAGGACCCAGAGGACATAGGGTTAAGGTGAGAGGGGGAAAGATTGAATAAGAATCTGAGGGGTAACCTTTTTACACAGAGGGTGGTGGGTATATGGAACGAGCTGCCAGAGGAGGTAGTTGAGGCAGGGACTATCGCAACTTTTAAGAAACATTTGGACAGGTACATGGATAGCACAGGTTTAGAGGGATATGGGCCGAACTCAGGCAGGTGGGACAAGTATAGATTGTGTATGTGGGTTGGTGGGGGCAAGTTGGGCTGAAGGGCCTGTTTCCCCAATGTGTGATGAAAAATTGAAAAAAAGCCTGGAAATAATGGAAGATTGACACAAAGCCCTGGAGTAACTCATCGGGACAGGCGGTATCTCTGGAGAGAAGGAATGGGTGACGTTTCAGTCTGAAGAAGGGCCTCCACCCGAAACGTCACCCATTCCTTCTCTCCAGAGATGCTGCCTGTCCCGCTGAGTTACTCCAGCTGTTTGTTTACCTTTGATTTTTCCAGCATTTGCAGTTTTTTAAGAATAAGGGGTCGGCCATTTAGGACTGAGATGAGGAAAAACGTTTTCACCCAGAGAGTTGTGAATCTGTGGAATTCTCTGCCACAGAAGGCAGTGGAGGCCGATTCACTGGATGTTTTCAAGGGAGAGTTAGATTTAGTTCTTAGGCTAACAGAATCAAGAGATATGGGGAAAAAGCAGGAATGGTGTACTGATTTTAGAGGATTAGCCATGATCATTTTGAATGGAAGTACTGGCTCGAAGGGCCGAATGGCCCAACTCCTGCGCCTAATTTTCTATGTTGGCTGTGGGATAGGCTTAGTTTAGAGATACAACAAGGGACAGATCAAAGCTGGAGAAACTCGGCGGGACAGGCAGCATCTCTGGAGAGAAGGAATGGGTGACGTTTCGGGTCGAGACCCTTCCTCAGACGGGGCAAAGCCAGGGTTGCGTTGTGGCTGCGGCCAGAGGCGCCTGCCCTGGGTCTGGGTCTGGGTGTGAAGAGGTGTGTGGACAGCGGCGCCCGGCGCCGAGAGGTATAACAGCAACATGCCTCCCACTAGAAAACCACCTCGTAACCAAAGATCTTTGCTCGCTACTGCGCCGCCGGCCACACCGGCTGGAATGCGAGGAATTCGTGTTATCTGCAAAACATTCTCAGTTGCTTCGGAGACCAGCAATTAGAGCAATGTAAATAACCAGCGACAGCTTGGGGATTTTTTTAAAATAGATTTGCTGTTTTATAATTTTTTATCTCCGATTCTAAATGTCCCGCCACCAGCTTTTTAAGTACAAATTGTATCTCTGGCAGCTAGGATTTGGTCAACTTTGGTCAAATCCTCCTGGCATTTGCTGCCTGTTGAAATAAAAGCAAGTCCTTTACTTTGCGAAACAAAACATCCACCTGGTTTTTAAAGATGTTTATTATCCGTCGGAGAGATTTGAGTTTAATAATTTCACCAAAAAAAAATCACCTTTAGAAACAGAGACAAAATTGACAAAAGACCTCAATTAGATTGTTAAAGAGAGGCACAAACTCAGCGGGACAGGCAGCATCTGTGGACAGTGGGGATGGGTGGCGTCTGGGGTCGAGACCCTTCCTCAGTCTTGTTTGTGTGTGTGTGGGGAATGAAGGTTCACCAACACTAACACGTGTTGCTGCGGCTCGTCTAAAATGGACAATTAAAAAAGACATTTTAATGAGCAAGTTTTCCAAGATTTGGTTGTGTAACTTCAATAAACGTGAGGGCAGCTCCGTTAAAGCTTCTGTTTTCTCGCTCCTGGATGATGGGGGTTATTTTTTTTTCACTCTAATGCCCTTTTGTTGGCAGCGTTTGCAGTGCGGAAGGTGTTTGGGTCTGGCGCCGGGGATCTGTGACCGGGGAGCGGGCCAGGCGGTGACGCGGGCCGGTGGGAGGGGAGAGGAGAGGCGGACACTGCTTATAAAAGCAGCCTGGTCCACAGCGGCGTTATGAATCGCGGACGCGCGGTGTTACAAGCTTGACACTGCCTAGCCACACATATATATTCACCAGGACCTCGACCACAGCGGCTCTGCAGCGGGACACGCCGGCAATCTCGACTGGTGCCGACTTCAGTCACCAACAAACAACCAACCAACTGCGAGCTGCTTTGCTGCAGAATCAAAGTGGACCAACTACTCGCCGCTGAAAATTACTCCACAATCTTGTCACACGTTTCGTCTGCACAAGAATATATTACAAAGTATTTAAAAAAAGTAATTAGTAGTTAGGGAAGGATTTTTTTTTGTTATTACTTGTGTTTCTCGCAATAGGACATGGAAGCGTTGGTGTACTTGGTCTGTGCGCTGTGGCTGGCGGCTGGGGTAAGTGTGTTATTTACCGTGACTTCCTTCAACAGCTGTGTGTGTGAGAGAGAGAGAGAGACAGGGGGAGAGATCCCTATCCAGCTACAGCCAACGTCTCGTGTAGCAAGGAACTGCATTTGCCAGTTTACACCGACGATAGACACAAGAAGCTGGAGTAAGGGTCTGAAGAAGGGTCTCGACCAGAAACATCACCCATTCCTTCTCTCCAGAGATGCTGCCTGCCTGCCTGTCCCGCTGAGTTACTCCAGCTTGTTGAGTCTATCTGCGGTTTACACCAGCATCTGCAGCTCCTTCCTGCAGTCTGTCTGTCTGTGTGTGTGTGTGAGTGTGCCTGGGATCGCGAGGTGAGAGAGAGAAACGTTCTCGTTCACCTCAGTAAACATTTCCGAGTTAAAATCCACTCCTGTGTCAGTGGTGGTTGCAACGCGAGGTACATGTTGTAGGAAGGAACTGCTGGGGTAACTCAGCGGGACAGGCAGCATCACTGGAGAGAAGGAATATGTGGATACATCCTTCTCTCCACAGATGCTGCCTGACCCGCTGAGTTACTCCAGCACTCTGTGTCCATTTTTCCCCATTGTAACCACCATGTTGACTGCTTTCCAATTGAATTGCGATCGCGTAGGCAGTTGAAGATTGACATCTATTGCTGAAAGCCCGCTAAGCTGAAAGTTCCACCGTGTGTTTCTTTCTCGATGAGCAGATAGGAGCTCATTTGGGTTCCAACAATATAATATCCATCTAGAACTTTCCCCACCGGCCTTCAAGTAACCTCATTTACAGCCAAAGTTGCACGAGGATGTTTTTTCTATGCCGGCCAATGTTCTCACTGTTGTCAATGACAAGAGTGTTTTATGGTCATGTGTGCCGAAACACAACATTGGAATCCAGTGTGGAGCAAGGTCTGGGCGCCCGTTCCTTCTCTCCAGAGATGCTGCCTGGCCCAGCGTGTGTGTGTGTGTGGCCTCTTGCCCACAGTAGGGGAACCGAAGACCAGGCAACATAGGTTTAAGGTGAAGGGAAAAAGATTTAATGGGAATCTAAGGGGTAATCTTTTTACACAAAGGGTGGTGGGTGTGTGGCATAAGCTGCCAGAGGAGGTAGTTAAGGCTGGGACTATCATGACATTTAAGAAACAGGTACAGGGATAGGGCAGGTTTGGAGCGATATGGACCAGATGCGGACAGGTGGGACTGGTGAAGCTGGGACATGTTAGCTGGTGTGGGCAAGATGGGCCGAAGGGCCTGTTTCCATGCTGTATCACTCTGTGACTCGCGGGGGTGGGTGCCTGTCATCCAACTGCCAACAACCATGCACCTGGGCGTCTTCAGCATCTGTCCAAACCTCTGGAGCGGACAACCTCGCTCCCAGGTGCTGGCTGCTACACACACTGGATCTGAAGAACAGTTCCCGGGCCGGCACGGGTTCGATCCTCACTACGGGCGCTGTCTGTACGGTGTTTGCACGATCTCCCCGTGACCTGCGCGTGTTTTCCCCGGTTTCCTCCCACACTCCAAGGGCACGCGGGTTAATTGGCTTGGTGGGTAGAAGTGTAAATTGTCCCTAGTTTGTGTACGGTGGTGTTGGTGTGCGGGGATCACTGGTGGGCACGGACTCAGTGGGCCGAAGGGCCTGTTTCTTCGCTGTATCTGTAAACTAAACTAAACTTCTGGTGACGAGGAGGCTGCAGCTGGAATGAATATGTTTATTTTCACACGTTTAATTCCTCTGTCTGCATAATTGGTTCATTCACAAATGGCATCCCAAAGAATTTCAAATATGTCACTGAGTTACACTAACTGAGCCTTCAATATACAAACAGCGACTCTTTGCAAGGCTGGATTGCTATTTAAATACATCTTTGCACATGTCTGCACACTCACACACATACTTGGCTGCACCTAGTATATTGGTAAATCAACAAGTTTCATCCCGACTACGGGTGCTGTCTGCACGGAGTTTGCACGTTCTCCCCGTGACCGCGGGGGTTTTCTCCGAGATCTTCGGTTTCCTCCCTCAGTCCAAAGACGTACAGGTTTGTAGGTTGGCAAAAATGCTGGAGAAACTCAGAGGGTGAGGCAGCATCTATGGAGCGAAGGAATAGGTCTCAACCCGAAACGTTGCCTATTCCTTCGCTCCATTGATGCTGCCTCACCCGCTGAGTTTCTACAGCATTTATGTCTACCTTCGATTTTTCCAGCATCTGCAGTTCTTTCAGCATGAGCCTTGGGACACCTGCCTGGGTCTGGGTTAGACTGAGCTACTGAGAGGTCTGGGCAGGTTCGCATTGCTCCAGTGACTGACTGATGTTACTCCTGCTCTCCCCAGGTGCAAGGCAAATGTGACCCAGAGTGCCACTGCCCCGACACTGCCGTGAGCTGTGCCCCGGGTATCAGCCTGATGTTGGATGGTTGCAACTGCTGCAAGGTGTGTGCCCGGCAGTTCAACCAGGACTGCAGCACCATGGAACCCTGCGACCATGTCAAGGGCCTGGAATGTAACTATGGACCGAGCGACGGTGCAGCCAGGGGCATCTGCCGAGGTAAGCCAGTCTTGCACACTGCATGCAGTGCTCACTGCAGTTAGTTACCGTCATGTTCACAACTCCCACAGTCTGTTTAAACCGTTATCACGGGCGGCACGGTGGTGCAGCGGTAGAGTTGCTGCCTCGCAGCGCCAGAGACCCGGGTTTGATCCTGTCTACGGGTGCTGTCTGTACGGAGTTTGTACGTTCTCCCCGTGATCTGCGTGGTTTTCGCCCAGATCTTCAGTTTCCTCCCACACTCCAAAGACGTGCAGGTTTGTGTAAATTGTCCCTCGTATGTGCAGGATAGTGTTAATGTGCAGAGATCGTGGGTCGGTGCAGACTCGGTGGGCAGAAGGGCCCGTCTCCGTGTTGTATCTCTAAACTAAGCCTATCCCACAGCCAACAGTGGACTATTACATAGAATCATAGAAGATAGGTGCAGGAGTAGGCCATTCGGCCCTTCGAGCCTGCACTGCCATTGAATGTGATCATGGCTGATCATCCAACTCAGTATCCCGTACCTGCCTTCTCTCCATACCCCCTGATCCCTTTAACCACAAGGGCCACATCTAACTCCCTCTTAAATATAGCCGATGAACTGGCCTCAACTACCTTCTGTGGCAGAGAATTCCACAGATTCACCACTCTCTGTGTGAAAAATGATTTTCTCATCCCGGTCCTAAAAGACTTCCCCCTTATCCTTAAACTGTGTCCCCTTGTTCTGGACCTCCCCAACATTGGGAACAATCTTCCTGCGTCTAGCCTGTCCAAGCCCTTAAGAATTTTATATAAGATCCCCCCTCAATCTTCTAAATTCCAGCGAGTACAAGCCGAGTCTATCCAGCCTTTCTTCATATGGAAGTCCTGCCATCGCAGGGATCAGTCTGGTGAACATTCTCTGTACTCCCTATTGTCAACTCCACACTTGCTTGATTATAGTTTTTTTTGCATATCTCCCATTTTATGGTTAAGGTTATCCCATGAGCGTCTGTGACTTGCAAACTGGAGTTTAGTTTCGAGATACAGCGCAGAAACAGACCCTTCGGCCCACCGAGTCCCAACCAGCCAGCGATCCCCGCACATTAACACTATCCTACACACACTAGGGGCAATTTACATTTTTACCAAAGCCAATTGGTTACAAACCTGTACGTCTTTGGAGTGGGGGAGGAAACCAGAGCTCCCTGAGAAAACCCACGCAGGTTACTGGGAGAACGTACAAACTCCGTACAGACAGCGCCCGGAGTCAGGATGGAACCTGGGTCTCTGGTGCTGTGAGGCAGCAACTCTACTGCTGCACCACCGTGCTGACCTGTAGTAATATACACGGTTGTCAGTTACCTCGCGTAATCCTAATAGATATTACAACGTTATTAACTTGATTTTCAGTAACTCGTGTGAATTCCATTAAACATTCTTGTTATTAGAAGCCCTCTTCACTTAGCGGTTTGTTGTGATCGATATTAAGCAGTATGACCCTTGCTGCACTACCTCAAGTTACACAGTGGTACCGATCGATGGAGGAGAGGGCTGGGCTGGATAGCATAGTTTCAGCTGCTCAATGAGCCAGTCCACTCCTATTGCCACATCATTGCTAAACTAATCCAAAGCAAATACCACTGCTCACCACATTGTGTGTAGCAGTCTAGTTTTCTCCACTTCCATTCCTATCTCTTTGTGGTGGCATGCAAGAGTTTAGTTTACAGATGCAGCGTGGAAACAGGCCCTTCAGCCCACTGCGTCCGCACACGCGCGCGCGCGCGCGCACACACACACACACACACACACACACACACACACACACACACACACACACACACACACACACACACACACACACACGACAATTTACAATGTTACCAAATCCAATGAACCTACAAATCTGTACATCTTTGGAGTGTGTGTGGAAACCGGAGCACCCGGACAAAACCCACGCAATCACAGGGAGAACGTACAAACGTGACTGCGGGCGCTGTCCGTGTAGAGTTGTGCGTTCTCACTGTGACCACGTGGGTTTTCTCCGGACGCTCAGTCTTCCTCCCACATTCCAAAGAGTTGCAGATTTGTGGGTTAATTGGTTCCTGTAAATTGTCCCTAGTGTGTAGGATGGAACTAGTGTATGGGTGATCGCTGGTCAGCATGCGCTTGAGGGCCGAAGGGCCTGTTTCCACGCTGCATCTCTAAACCAAACTACCCAATGAGAGTTAACCTCCATCACGTTCTGTGACCCTGTGACCCTGTGACATTTGCATAGTTGCCTTTTGAAAGTATTCCTGCCTGTTTGCTCGGGTAATGCGCAACTGAAATAAATCATCTTGTAACTTTTGCAAAAGTTGGTGCTGAAGATTTTTACGCCTTGTTTTGTTTGTGAAAGATTGCATTTTTTAAATTTCACAGCAAAATCGGAAGGAAGGCCGTGTGAGTTTGCGGGGAATATCTACCAGAACGGGGAGAACTTTAAACCTAACTGCAAGCACCAGTGTACTTGCATTGATGGCGTGGTGGGCTGTATGCCATTGTGTCCTCAAGAATTCTCCCTGCCAACCTTGGACTGCCCCAAGCCTCGCCTGGTGAAGGTGCCAGGCCAGTGCTGTGAGGAATGGGCCTGTGATACCAACCACATCGGCGAAGACTCTGCAGACAGCACCGAAGAAAGCAAAGACTCCATGAGCTACGAGGAGATCGGAGACCAGCCTGACGCAGAGCCACTATCGAGCAAGGAATTGACTGAGCTGGTTAGAGCTGGCTTGCAGATTGAACCAGGTAAGACAGCTCGCAGCTTCTCCCTTTGGTCGGTTACTTGCAAGGAGTTTGTAGACGAGGTGAATAAGGAGTGTTGCCAAACGCTCGTCATATGTCGACCCACTGATGCCTGGGATCATTCACATGTGTGTAACTGGCAGAACTGCCCACTGTGTTGCAGATGTCCGACACATCTTCTGTAAAATTTACAATTGATAATCTGTAGATCTAATTCTTGCGTGTGGCTTGCACAGCCTAAAGTTGTCGGTCAACTTGTTCTATTTGATCTGTTTGTTTGTGCACGTCGGCTTGATTGCATTAATCGAAACGGGTGGACCACGTGAAGGTTGCAATCTCCCACCCCCATAATAGACAATAGATGCAGGAGTAGGCCATTCGGCCCTTCGAGCCATAATCTGTAGTAAGAAGTATGCTTGTGTTGTTGGGGAGTTTGAGTCTGGGCATTAAATACCAAGGATCCCTCGTTTCAGGCTGTGCTGAGTAGGCTCCATGTAGAGTCGTGCCATCATCCTCACTGATCACGTTCATAATCTCGGTGCAGAATTAGACCATTCGGCCCATCAAGTCTACTCTGCCATTCAATCATGGCTGATCTATCTCTACCCTCTGACACCTGCACTGATCAAGAATCCGTCAATCGCTGTCTTAAAAATATCCATAGACTTGGCCTCCACAGCCGTCTGTGGGAATGAATTCCACAGATTCACCACCCCCCTCTCCTTCTTGAAGGAACCCCCATTTAATTCTGAGGCTGTGGCCTCTGGTCATAGTGGTGGTGAATCAGACTGGTGAATCTGTGGAATTCAGACTCGAGTCATTAGAATCTCTGGAGAGCGTGGATAGATATTGTTTCAGGTCACCTACCCATGTTCTCCAGCGATGGTGCAGGACCTGGAGAGTTACTCCAGCTCTTTGTGTCTTTTTGCTGGTTATTAGTACCTTGTTATGGCCGTCTCGTGTGAACCAGAGGCCAAAGGAGAAGGTGTTTTTGACAAGGTTTACAGGACATTTTGACAGGTACATGGAAAGGAAATGGGCCAAACGTGGGTAAATGAGTGTCATTGGGTCACCTTTGTCCGCTTAGATGGGCTGAAGGGCCAGTTTCCACGTTGTGTGACTCTGACTCTATCTGTGGTGGTAATGAGTAGTGTGTAGAAAAGATTTACAGATGGTGGTTTAAATTGAAGGTCGACACAAAATGCTGGAGTAACTCAGCGGGACGGACTTCTTCAGTCTGGAGAAGGGTCTCGACCCGAAACATCACCCTTTCCTTCTCTCCAGAGATGCTGCCTGTCCCACTGAGTTACTCCAGCATCTTGTATTTGCCTTTGTGGTGCCTTGTTCTTGTCCGTCTCATGGCCAAAGGTGAGTGTGTTTGACGTGGGCTTGTCTGTCTCTACAGCGTGGAGAGTCGGGAGCCGTGAAGTGAAATCCAAGTGCCTGGTCCAGACCACCGAGTGGTCGCAGTGCTCCAAGACCTGCAACATTGGCATCTCCACCAGAGTGACCAGCGACAACCCCCAGTGCAGGCTGATGAAGGAGACCCGCCTGTGCCAGCTTCGCCCATGCAACTTGCCACTCGACACCAACCTCAAGGTAAGGGCTGCCCATAGAGCTGTGTGGCATCAAGCTGGCTGCTCCACCAATCCTCTTTACTCCTGGCAACCGACCTCTTTGGCTGAGATTTTGGTGTCTGTCTAACATCACCCTGTTTCACACCAGATAAAAGTGCGCAACAAATGTGAGTCCTTCTAGTTTAGTTATCCAGCATGGAAACAGGCTCTTCGGCCCAATGTGTCCGCACCGACCAGCGATCCTCACACACTAACACCACCCTACACTCACTAAGGACAATTTGCCAAAGCCAATCAACCTGCAAACCTGGAGTGTGGGAGGAAACTGGAGCACCTGGAGAGAACCCACCATGTTGTCAAACATTGTGATAGGGCTGCACGGTGGCGCAGCGGTAGAGATGCTGCCTCACAGCGCCAGAGTCCCGGGTTTGATCCTGTCTGTACGCAGTTTGTACGTTCTCCTTGTGACCTGTGTGGGTTCTCTCCAGGTGCTCCGGTCCAGGTTTGCAGGTTGATTGGCTTTGGTGAAATTATAACTGGTCCCTAGTGTGTGCAGGGCGGTGCTATTGTGCTAGGATCGCTGGTCTGCGCGGACATGGTGGGTCTAAGGGCCCATTTCCGCGCTGTATCTCTAAAAGTCCCCTAGTGTTGTGAAGCGGGCGGTAACGAGGGAGAGAGTTTGTATTGAACCTTTCTCCGTTGGTGTTTTACAGAAGGGCAAGAGGTGCTTCAGGATGAAGAAGGCCAAGGAGGCCGTGCGCTTCACATACGCCGGCTGCACCAGCGTGCGTCGGTACAAACCGCGCTGGTGCGGGTCGTGCACGGACGGGCGCTGCTGCACGCCCTCGCTGACCCGCACTGTCCACGTGCGCTTCCGCTGTGACGACGGAGAGATCTTCTCCAAGAGCATGATGTGGACGGACAAGTGCCAGTGTCACTACAACTGCGCCTACCAGAACGAGATCTCCTACCCCTACTACATGCTGCACAACGACATCCACAAGTTCTCAGAGTAAGCTCCTCGTCAACACCGGCACCAACCAGTGTGTGGTGCCCACTCACCAACTTTGCTGCCTTGCCACTGGCAATCCCACCAGCGCAAGACATTTACTGATGTAAGCAACCCCAACACTAGACTGATGGCAATCTACAGCATTGCTGCCCTGGCACCTTCAACCATCCATGACTATTTGACCTGTCTGGTGAGCTTCAGCTCCAGTGGTCTATGTCCATCACACCTGTAGCTCTTCAATCCTCATCCACACCTGGCCTTTTGCTGCATTAGACGTCGTTGTCTTGCCAACCAGCTGGCCATTTAAAACTGGACAATTGTATTAACCAGAAAGGATGTGGGGGGGGGAAACGCAAGGTCATCCAATTGATCCAAAGAACAGACTGGGTGTTAAGGTTTGCACCTCCTGAAAATTATTTTTGTTCAGAAGAACAACGACAAACACAGCCAGACTGGGTGTAGCCAGGAAGCGGACATCTTCAAGCTGCCATCAAATAGGTTTGTTGGCGACGCGAGTCTCTTCTAAGCCGGTTTTCAGGCTTGGTTTAGAAAAGATCAAATTAACTGCAACAAAAAATAGTTTTGTATTGAGATTTCCGCCCTGCCTAATTTAACTAGAGTTAACGTTGATGTAAATACAGTTACAGATGCATTTTTAAAAAGTATTATTTAAGGTCATTGGACATATTTTCTCTTTGAAGTTGAGAAGGAGTATTGACGCATCTATCCAGTGGGCGTCTGCGTGTGATGCAGATGACGCAAGGATTTGTTTGTTGTGAGTTGCTGCTGGTTTCTGTGCTTCCAGCAGTACAATGTAGGAACCACCCAGAACACACTGAGGGGCTGGCCATCTCCAAACTCAAGCACATGCCTCTGCTCTATCAACTATGGCACGGTGGTGCCTCGCAGCGCCAGAGACTAGCTACCGGTGCTGTCTGTACGGAGTTTGTTCCTGGATTTTCTCCGGGATCTCCGGTTTCCTCCCACACTCCAAAGATTTGTCGGTTAATCGGCTTGGTATAAATTATAAATTGTCCCTAGTGCATGTAGGATAGTGTGAATGTGCGGGGCTCACTGGTCGGTGCGGACCCGGTGGGCTGCAGGGCCTGTTTCTGCTCTGTATCTGAACTAAAACTAGCCAACAATGGGCCCTTCCTTTCCTCCTCCCGCCCCCCCCCCCCCCCCCACCATCCCCTCATCAGTCTGAAGAAGGGTCTTGACCCGAAACGTCACCCATTCCTTCGCTCCATAGATGCTGCCTCACCCGCTGAGGTTCTCCAGCATTTGTGTCTACCTACAATGGTTGAGTGTAGGTGTCGGTGGGGAGGTTGGAGGTGGCTGCCCCTCAGGTCGACTGCAGGGCCTTAGTTAAGGCTTTGCTTTAGAGATGTCATTGAGACATCAACTTCTGAAAATATGTCCAACAGCACCAACAATGTCTAGTTAGATTCCAGAACATTCTGTCGTATTAACTTGTGAATGAGTTGACGCATGAATTGGATAGTGTGGACATGCCTGTTTTGCGCTAGAGAGGTCCAGCACTGTAATCTGATTGGCACGAGTTAATGAAAGGGGCAGAGGGTGAGCTATGGGGCAACAAAGCCCAATGCTCCAATCTCCATGAGATCTGCAAGAACATTGTATTTCCATTCCCTATTTTGCCCCACCATACCCACAATGCAACAAACATTGGGCAGCAACCTACTGATGTCAACTTTCTAAATCCAACTCCCAATTTAAATATCTTTGTCAGTGGTGTTAGATGGAGTTGTCTATGTGAATGCTACATGGAAGTCAATGTGTTGGTGCGGCTGGAGATGGGGCATCTGGTTTATCCTGAGGTTCACTCTGCCAGTTCCAAGTTCCACCAGATGTTGCTTGATCACGAGTTCCAGTAAATATTCAGTCCCCTGATGGACTCCTTGTACCTTGACTGCCACATTCTTGGGACGTCTCTGCCTCTGAGATACTTTGGGAGAGTTGTCCTCATCCATCCTGTAACAACGTGGCTGCCTATAGATTGACGCCTAGTCAGGGCTGGCAGTGTGGCAATAGCGGTAGATTAGCTGCCTCACAGCGCCAGAGACCAAGGTTCAATCCTGACCTCTGGTGCTGTCTGTGTGGAGTTTGTATGTTCTCCCTGTGACCTGCGTGGGTTTTCTCCAGGTGCTCTGGTTTCCTCCCACACTCCAAAGACGAGCAGGTTTGTAGGTTAATTGGCTTGGTATAATTGTAAATTGTCCCCAGTGTGTAAGATAGCGCTAGTGTACAGTGCGAGTGCTGGTTGGTGCGGACTCGATGGGCCGAAGGGCCCGTTTCCGCTCTGTATCTCAACACTAAACTAAAAGTTCCTCCCTCGTGTTCTCCACAATTGGAAGTGCGTTACATGAAGTCTTCAATTGGTCAAATATTGAGAAGCTCTTTCAGCAGTTAAGAACAAGGGGAAGTTAGACAGAATCATGGATGAGGTGACTTGGCCACAAGCAGTCACAGCAGCATGAAAGCCTCACTCCCAAAAGCCCATGGATGTTGGCCAATGGGACTTTCATAATGCTGTTTGACAAACAAGGGTGTTAACTGTTATGGATAAATGACTGGCAAATGTACAGATCATCCAGCTGACCGATAGGGCAGACTGGATGGGCGGAAGGGCCTCATCCTGATGCTCAGGCCATGATGTTGTTTGACCAGATGGGAGAACTGGCAAATGTTTAGCTGAGATATTTAATATTATTGTAGGGGGGGGGGTAAATGTTGCACAAGATTGTGTTACATTGCTAAACAGATGGAGAAAGGATTTGCTAAAGGCTTGGACGATGAAGGTGATGAAACAGCAATAAAAACAATATCTATTATTTATAGAGTGTTTCGGGGGGGGGGGGGGGGGCTGTCCATTTTTTCTAGATGCCTAAAATGCTGCCTGATTGTGGGAGATGGAATTGGAAGCTTAACGACGGGCGATATCATTGCGGAGAGGGTTTTTAACTTGGGCCAATTAAATCCAGCAGAGACGAACTAGCCATCCCATGAGAAAGCAGAGCCCTGTCTTACAAAGAGACTGCTGTAACGGGCATGGACTTATCACCACCCACACGCTAGATCTGTTAAGGCACGGTGGCGCAGCGGTAGAGTTGCTGCCTCACAGCGCCAGAGACCCCGGTTCGATCCTGACTACGGGCGCTGTCTGTACGGAGTTTGTACGTTCTTCCCGTGACCTGCGTGGGTTTTCTCCGGGTGCTCCGGTTTCCTCCCAAACTCCCAACGACGTGCAGGTTTGTAGGTTGATTGGCTTCAGTAAAGATTGTAAAATTGTCCCGAGTGTGTGTAGGATAGTGTTAATGTGCGGGGATCGCTGGTCGGCACGGACGCAGTGGGCCGAAGGGCCTGTTTCTGCGCTGTATCTCTAAAACTAAACTAATTAGGGATAAAACTATTGAATGTGCACTGTGCAACATGATGTGAATATTTGAGTTTCGGGCAGCTATTGCGTGTGCACTGAGGAGAACCTTACTACAGAAAACTCTATTTAATTTGTATTCCTGTTATTTCCCTCAAACAAACTTCACTGTCGTGGAGTGATCCGATCGAACATGCTTCATTGTTGAAGTGCGATGAGAAAACTGTAGAGGGTCATGTGTAGTAAATATTCTGTGTGAGTGTGTATATTTAAAGACTTTTTGTTCTGTAAGTGTTTTAATATATTTCTCAGTGTCTGCAGTATTACTGTGATGTGGCTGTAACGTTAACCAACCTATGTTAGAATGGATGTGTGTACGAACCAGCACTCGTGTGTGTGTGTGTGTGTGTGTGTGTGTGTGTGCGCGTGTGTGTGTGTGTGTGTGTGCGCGGTTACTATGTTCTTAAGTGAAATGTGCAAAATTAGGCCATTTGGCCCATCAAGTCTACTCCGCCATTCAATCATAGCTGATCTATCTCTCCCTCCTAACCACATTCTCCTGCCTTCTCCCCTTAACCCCCGACACCATACTCTCTATCTCTACTGTAAAAATATCCATTGTCTTGGCCTCCACAGCCTTCCGTGGCAATGAATTCCACAGATTCACCACCCTCTGACTAAAGAAATTCCTCCTCATCTTCCTAAAGGAACGTCCTTTAATTCTGGGGCTGTGACCTGTAGTCCTAGACTCTCCCACTAGTCTCAGTAAACGTGGAGGAGGCCAAGCATAATGGCTAGAACGAGGCCTTGGTGTGTTGGGTTGGTCTGAGCGGCAGAGCTGTGGCCACGAATTGTCCAACCAATCCCAAACACCGGCCCGATTGGGTGCAGTCCTTGTGTCCGGCACGCCTGCCTTCACATCATTCTAAGGCTAATCTTGGTTTGAAGGTTTCTGGTTAGACATGGGAGCGTGGAAACGTTGGATGCACTTCTCACTTTTCCCAAACATACTGTACCTGTCGTGGTTCTGTGCAAGGTGCCCGAGACAAGTGGTTCTCTTTGTAGCCATCCTACTAGAAATGACAGCACAGCGCACACACACACACGAGGGTCTAAATTCCTATCCTAGCTTTATAGTTACTAGCTACAAAGGTTAGCACGGGCATGTCGGGCCGAAGGGCCTGTTTCTGAAGGGCCTGAATGACTCTATAATGTTAAATGCAGCCACATTTTGTCTCCCTGGGTCAGGCCTGCAATCTTTTACAGCTCTCTTGTTAAATATCTTATATCATTGTGTTTGCAGATGAATAATGTATATACTGATGTTTTGCACATATTGTAATTAGAATAATGCCTTTATGGAAACTTAAATACTTAATTTCTTAATAAATATTTTAAACATTTTCTAATAAAGGATGGATCTTGTGTGTTTTTAAAACTGTCCCCGTTCCCCAGTTGGGTTTGTGATTCTGCAGAGTTTGCATTGCCCCAACCCACAGCAAACACGCCCACTGCACACACGTCACCATCTGTGTATCTGTGCTGATATTTCACATTGTAGACAGCAACCTCAGACTGTTCCTGTTGCGTTTAAAGTGCCGACTGTCAAAGTTTAGATGTAGGTTGCTGGGCAGATTGAAACCTTCACCTCAGCGCAAGGCCCACTGAGGTACACATACACACAGGGAGGCTGGGGGTAGAATCAGGGGAATGGTCACAGAGGTGGCGTTCCGAATGGCGGCGCGGTGGTAGTGTTGCGGCCTTACAACATCCAAGACCTGGGTTCAATCCTGACCACGGGTGCTGTCTGTGTGGAGTTTGTACGTTCTCCCCGTGACCTTGGTGGGTTTTCCCCGGGTGCTCCGGTTTCCTCCAACGCTACTAAGACGTGCAGGTTTGTCGGTTAATTGGCTTCTGTAAGTTGACCCTAGTGTGTCGGATAGAACTCGTCTATGGGAATCATGACCTATTTCCATCCTGTTTGAAGATACAGCACAGAAACAGGCCCTTCGCCCCACTAGCAAATGCTAGCACTTATACATGAGGGACAATTTGGAATATTTACCAAAGCCAATTAACCTACAAAGCTGGAAGTCTTTGGAGTGTGGGAGGAAACCGGAGCGCCTGAAGAATCCCACGCAGGTCACGAGAAGAACATGCAAACTCTGTACAGACAGCACCCGTAGTCAGAATTGAACCCGGGTCTTGGATGTTGTAAGGCAGCAACTCTACCCCTGCACCGCCGTGTCACGCTCTACAGTAAACTACAAGAAGGATGAGTCTGGAGTGTGTTTGTTCTATTGACCGTGACGGGAACGATGAAGTCGTTACTCGCTGCAACTTTGCCTCCACAGTAAACGCTATCCCCATTGATCATGTATCTGTGCAGTATCTGTGGACGGCCCACTGATGGGTTAGCTCACAACATCAAGCCTTTCACTGTATTGTGGTAAACGTGACAATGAACTCAACTAATGGAACCCAACGACACAAGAAATAAATATATAAATACAGGCTGGGACTCCCTCATTCAGCTCCAATTACTCCAACACCAGTCACAAATAAGTCCCGAGACATGTGTTTACGTACTACATTCTGGAGGGTGCATGTAGTCAAGTGAAGATGGTGTCGGGTAACTAGGCAGTGACCAGATTCTGATCGGCACGTCTATCTCTGTGGAAAATGTGTTGCATTATTCTTAGCCACGGCCATGTAGCCAATGACCGGAATGATGCTCCAGTGTTCTTTATTAGTCAACAAGCAAACAAACAAACAGTTAGCATGGAAACCTCCACAGCCTAGACATGGAAACATAGAAAATAGGTGCAGGAGTAGGCCACTCGGCCCGTCGAGCCAGCACTGCCAATCAATATGATCATGGCTGGTCATCCAAAATCAGTACCCCGTTCCTGCTTTCTCCCCATATCCCTTGATTCCGTTAGCCCTGAGCTAAATCTAACTCCCTCTTGAAAACATCCAGTGAATCGGCCTCCACGGCAGAGAATTCCACAGATTCACAACTCTCTGGCTGAAAACATTTTTCCTCATCTCAGTCCTAAACGGCCAACCCCTTATTCATAATCTGTGTGACCCCTAGTTCTAGACTCCCCCAACATCTGGAACATTTATTCGTGCATCCGGCCTGTCCAATCCCTTAAGAATTTTATAATTTATTAACATCAGTCGGCTAGGATGCAACTGCAGATGCTGGTTTACCCTGAAGATAGACACCAAATGCTCGAGGAGCTCAGCGGGACAATGCCGCATCTCTGGATAGTAGGAATGGGTGATATTTTGGGTCGAGACCCTTCGTCAGACTGAGAGTCAGTAAAATTAATCAGGACGGTGAAACTAGTTGAAGAACTAGGATGGGGGAGGGACGGAGAGAGAGGGATACTTGAAGTTAGAGAAATCAATATTCATACCACTGGGTTGCAAGTCGGCCAAACAAAATGGGTGGTGAATCTGTGGAATTCATTGCCACAGAAGGCTGTGGAGGCCAAGTCAATGGATATTATTTATAAGGCAGAGATAGATAGATTCTTGATTAGTACGGGTCCCAGATGCTATGGGGAGAAGGCAGGAGAATGGGGTTAGGAGGGAGAGATACATCAGCCATTATTGAATGGCAGAATAGACTTGATGGGCTAAATGGCTTAATTCTACTCCTATCCCTTAGGACCTTAGGAACTAAACCAGCATTGAAGATATTTAACACACGAGGCAACTTTTCTCGCAATCGCGCTAAACAAACACAATTGAAAAAAAACGTTTTCTTCAGAAAGTTGGTCGTCACAGATTCGGCAGGGATCTGATTTTTATTTTATGTTTGTCTTCTTGTGTCTGTTTTAGTGATTATTTGGGTTTTATTAGGCTGTGTATATATGTGTGTGGGGTGGGGGGGGGGTAGGGGGGGGAGAAACAGGGTTTTAGTCTCTCCCTTTGGGGGGATGCGACTTTTCTTGTCGTGACCCCCGTCACCGTCTCCGTCTGTGCTGAGGCCCTAATGGCGGAGCTGGCGGCCTTGGAGCTTCCAGCGGCGACGGCACGGCTTCGGAGCTCCAGCGGCGACCCGGCTTCGGGGCTGCGGTGCTCCAGTGGTGACCTGGCTTTGGGGCTGCGGTGTTCCAGCGTTCCGGTGGCGGGCCCTGTGGCGGTGTTCCGGCGTTCCGGCGACAGCGGTGGCGGCAGCCCGGTTTCAGAGGCTCGGCCGTGGGCCTGGTGGACGGCAGCATCGGAGGCCTGGATCCCCTCAGCGCAGAGGGAGAACAAGGAGGGAAGAAGACAGAGACTTTAAGACTTTTCATCACAGTGAGGAGGTGTTTGGTGAACTCACTGTGGTGGATGTTAAATATGTGTTTTGTTTTTGATTATATGTTATGACATATATGTTGTATGTTATATGCAAGGTAACGAAATTTCGTTCAGACGGAAAGGTCTGAATGACAATAAATCTAATCTAATCTAATAAGGATAACCCGGGATAAGGATTTCCCTGGAAGTGAACCTTGTCCTGGTTCCCATGTGATGTTTATTCAACTGTATCTTGCATTGTCACCTCTCTCCACTTGATCTCCCGTTCACACTAGCTTTAGATTTTCCCACTTTCACATCCACTCCCTACATACTGGGGCAATTTACAGAGGGCCAATTAATCTACAAACCTACACGTATTCAGTTTAGTTTAGTTTATTGTCACGTGTGCCGAGGTAGATAGATTCTTGGTTAGTACGCATGTCAGGAGTTATGGGGAGGAGGCAGGAGAATGGGGTTAGGAGGGGAAAATAGATCAGCCATGATTGAATGGTGGAGTACACTTGATGGGCTGAATGGTCTAAATCTCCTATCCCTTATGACCTTATAAAATATGAGGTCATATTTTGCTTGGGCAGCTTACAAGCCAGCGGTATAAATATTGACGAGTTTCACTGTCCTTCATCCCCCCAAGCAAGAATGAACCAATCCTTCAACATTGTCTGCTTTGATCTGTCATTTTCACACCTTGCCCATCCATTTCTCTAGACCCCCTCCCCCCTGACTCTCAGTCTGAAGAAGAATCTCGACCCGAAACGTTACCCATTCCTTCTGTCCAGAGATGCTGCCTGTCCCGCTGAGTTACTCCAGCATTATGTCTGTCTTGGATGCAGAGTAGTTGGGGCTGGAATTGGAGCGGTGGGAAGGTAAATGTAGCTAAAGCCAATTCGAGATAATCCGAGCTTCTCCAATCAGGAGAGCGGTGTTGTAAACTAGCATCGACCTTATTGCAGACCCTTGCACCATCTTTCACTGGACTTCACTGCCTTTATCTTATATTAAACGCTATTCACATTATTCCCTTTAAAATGTGTATTTAGTTCATTGTCACGTGTACCGAGGTACAGTGAAAAGCTTCTGTTACGTGCTGTCCAGTCAGTGAAAGACAATACATGATTACAATCGACCATTCACAGTGTACAGATACACGATAAGGGAATAACGTTTTGGGTCCTTGATTCCCCTGCTCTGGGCAAGCGACTCTGCATCTACCCGATCTATTCCTCTCATGATTTTACACACCTCTATAAGATCACCCCTCATCCTCCTGCGCTCCAAGGAATAGAGTCCCAGCCTGCTCAACCTCTCCCTAAAGCTCACACCCTCTAGTCCTGGCAACATCCTCGTAAATCCTCTCTGCACTTTTCCAGCTTGACAACATCTTTGGTGTAACACGGTGCCCAGAACTGAACACAATACTCTAAATGCGGCCTCACCAACGTCTAATACAATGGCAAAATGTTCCTGGTGTTGGGGGAGTCCAGAACCAGGGGTCACAGTTTAAGAATAATGGTTAGGCCATTTAGGATTGAGATAAGGAAAAACTTTTTCACCCAGAGTGTTGTGAATCTGTGTAATTCTCTGCCACAGAAGGCAGTGGAGACCAATTCACTGGATGTTTTCAAGAGAGGGTTAGATTTAGCTCTTGGGGCTAACGGAATCAAGGAATATGGAGAGAAAGCAGGAACGGGGTACTGATTTTAGATGATCAGCTATGATCATATTGAATGGCGGTACTGGCTCGAAGGGCTGAATGGTCTCCTCTTGCACCTATTTTCTATGTTTCTAACATGACCTCCCAACTTCTGCACTCAATAGTCTGGCTGATGAAGGCTGGTGTTGCAAAGAGATGCCCTTATCAACGAGACGGTGGTGCGTTTGTGAGATGAGCAGCAGCATGTGATTGAGGGACATTTGGGCAGGTTTATGGGTGTGACAGGTTTGGAGGGACATGGGTCAAACGCAGGTGAATGGGACGCGAGGGATGTGTTTCCACACTGTATCACTCCACGACTATGAAGTTTGGGATTGAGGATAAAGACTAACTGTTGGTAACAAATGTATTGCCTTTCACAGGAGAGGCGGCCTTGGTCAGTTTCAGGCGGGGGTCAAGGAACGAGCGTTCACGCAGTGGTCCTGCTTCCACCACCACGGACAAGATGCAACAAGACGGACACCGATGAAGCAGATTACGGGAATTGTGTCGAGCTCCGGCTGAACAACTTCTAATCTTGTGTGTGGACTCGATAAGAAGAAGTTTCAGGTGGACATCTAGGATTTTCCTGCACCATTCACAAAAGCTGGAGTTCTAGGGGATATCCCAATGTCATGTATGACTTATAGAAATGGAAGCTCTATCTTAACTATGTTCTATTTATAACAGGGGCAGTTCAGTTCAGAAGATCCCCCAGAAACATTCTGTCCCTGTCCCTACCCCCTGGTCTTCAGCCACAGGATGACGTAGTGTGAAGATGATCCAATTATAAGTCTGTGGACTCTCCCCGAGTCTCCACACGGGTTTAACGTCCAACACTGAACAATATGATCCATCCACAAGTGGCCTCACATTCTGATCCTGAAACACTCGCTCAATGCCCAATGTTCATCACTTCTGGAGTAGAATGAGGCCGTTCTGCCTGTAAATGGGCAACTCTTGTATATGGACGCAGTGCATGGGGTACTGAACTGGGAATAGTTCATGTGTTCATAAGTGATAGGAGCAGAATTAGACCATTCGGCCCATCAAGTCTACTCCACCATTCAATCATGGCTGATCTATCTCTCCCTCCGAACCCCATTCTCCTGCCTTCTCCCCATAACCCCTGACACCCGCACTAAATAAGACTCTATCAATCTCCACCGTAAAAATAACCATTGACTTGGCCTCCACAACCTTCTGTGGCAATGAATTCCACAGATTCACCACCCTCTGGATAAAGAAATTCCTCATCATCTCCTTTCAAAGGGCACGTCCTTTTATTCTGAAGCTATAACCTAGTGGTCCGAGACTCTCCCACTAGTGGAAACATCTTCTCCACATCCTCTCTAGTTAAAGTTTTAAATTTGGGCAAGAGAACTTTGGTATTAGACCTCATCAAAGCCTTGTTCAACTGTAAAATCCCATCTTCTTCACTCAGTTCCCTGCTGATGAAGACCAGCATGCCAAAAGTCTTCTTCACACCCTACCTCACTGCAGTGGCACATTCAAGGAACTCCGCACGTACCCCTAGATCCCTATGTTCTACAACACTCCCCACAGCCCAATCATTCACAGTTCATTCTGTTCCAAAGTGCAACACCTCATACTTCTCTGAATTAAACTCTATTAGCCATTCCTTGGCCCAGTTGGCCAGATGCTCAAGATCCATCTGTCATTCTTGATAACCATCTTCAACGTTTACTGAGGGAGCTCGGCGTAGGTTCACCAGGTTAATTCCTGGATTGCGGGACTGTCATATGTTGATAGAATGGAGCGGCTGGGCTTGTACACTCTGGAGTTTAGAAGGTTGAGAGGGGATCTTATTGAAACATATAAGATTATTAACAATTTGGACATGCTAGAGGCAAGAAACATGTTCTTGATGTTGGGGGAGTCCAGAACCAGGGGCAATTGTTTAAGAATAAGGGGTAAGCCATTCAGAACGGAGACGAGGAAACACTTTTTCACACAGAGAGTTGTGAGTCCGTGGAATTCTCTGCCTCAGAGGGCGGTGGAGGACGGTTCTCTGGATACTTTCAAGAGAGAGCTAGATAGGGCTCTTAAAGATAGCGGAGTCAGGGAATATGGGGAGAGGGCAGGAACGGGGTACTGATTGGGGATGATCAGCCATGATCATATTGAATGGCGGTGCTGGCTCGAAGGGCCGAATGGCCTACTCCTGCACCTATTGTCCATTGTCTATTGTCTAACACCACGCATTTTAATGTCATCTGCAAACTTACTAATCCTGCCTTGTACATTTTCATTGGTGATATAGATGATAAACAGCAATGTGCCAAGCACTGATCCCTGACACACACGGTCCACTAGTTGCAGGCTTCCAGTCTGATAAACAATCTTCCATGGCTATTCTCTACTTCCTACATCTGTGTTCATTTCATGCCTCTCCTTAGATCTAACCTTCAGGGGCAGCGCACCATGCAGAACCTTGTCAAGCGAATTGCTGAAGACATTGTGTGCAGGAAGGAACTACAGATGCTGCGTTAGACTGAAGATAGACATAAAAAGCGGGTCCAGGCAGCATCTGTGAAGAGTTGGAATGGGTGACCCTTCTTCATGACATCCAGGGTCCTGCCCTCGCCAAACATCTTGGTTACTCCTCCAGAAAACACAATCAAATTCGTGAGACATGACTGGCCACACGCAAAACCCCGCTGACAATCCCTAATCAACCTCTGTCTTTATAAATACATCTACATCACCCCTCAGAATCCTCTCCAGTAACTTTCCCACCACCGATGTTAGACTCACTGGTCAACAGTACCCAGTCTGAAGAAGGGTCTTGACCCAAAAAGTCACCAATTCCTTCTCTCCAGAGATGCTGCCTGACCCGCTGAGTTACTCCAGCATTTTGTGTCTGTCCCCAGTTTTTTCTTTGCAGCTCTTCTTAACATTAGTCTCCCTCCAGTCTTCCAGCACCTCGCTGATTAATATATCTCGTACAGGACTCCTGTCATTTATTCTCTAGCTTCCCACAATGTACATGGAGATATCACATCAGTCCCTATCATTATGTATCTATCTTCATATACGTCTTGGACATCCAGCATCTGCTTGTTGCAATATGGATCATCCTCAAGACATTGCCATTAACTGTCCCAACTTGCCTAGTCTCCGTATCTTTCTCAGCGGTTAGAACAAAGGAGAAATGTTGTTAGTTTTTAATTTAGTTTAGAGATACAGTGCGGAAACAGGCCCTTCGGCCCAGCGAGCCCGTGCCGACCAGCGATCCCCGTGCACTAACACTATCCTACGCACTTGGGATAATTTTACATTTATACACTTACACCAAGCCAATTAACCTACAAAACCTGTACGTCTTGGGAGTGTGGGAGGAAACTGAAGATCTCAACGTTATTATGGCATGTGGAGTTTTCTTATTGTGTATTAAATGAGCCTAGTAACAGCCATAATGTTATTGGCTATTATGAGCTGGGAACATCACTAGAGGAATCTCCTTGGCCACTGTTGTGGACAGCATATAACAACACCAGCCTGTCCAAGAATGCACACAGGGTTCAGGTTGCAGATATTCATAGTTTAAAATTCTTATGTCTACACAGCACGACCTTTAATACCATTGCTAAATCAGTCCAGGCAAGCTTACTTTAGGAAGGAACTGCAGATGCTGGTTTAAACCAAAGAAAGACACAAAATGCTGGAGTAACTCAGCGGGTCAGGCAGCATCTCTGGAGAGAAGGAATGGGTGACGTCAGAATAAGGGTCTCTACCTGAAACGTCACCCATTCCTCTTCTTCAGAAATGCTGCCTGTCCCGCTGAGTTACTCCAGCATTTTGTGTCTATCTTAAGTTTAGTTTAGTTCAGTTTACTTTACAGATCCAGCGTGGAAACAGGCCCTTTGGCCCACCGAGTCCATGCCGACTAGTGATCCTCGTGCACTAAAAGCCCTGTCCCACTGTACGAGTTCATTCAAAGAGTTCTCCCGAGTTTGCCCTGATTCGAACTCGGAGATATACAGTAATGGCCGCTCGTAGGTACTCGGGGCTCTCGTGGACATTTTGCAACGCTGAAAAATCTTCACGAGTCTTCCTGAGCTTACCGCGTTTCCCAAGTACCTGCCGTTAGCGTTACGAGCCGCTAAGAGACGTCCCCGAGCTCCTACGTACCCGCTACGTACATTCTACGTGCTTCCACGAGTTTGATTTTTTTAAACTCAGGAGAGCTCTTGAATGAACTGGTACAGTGGGACAGGGCTTTAACACTATCCTATACACACTGGGGACAATTTACAATTTTACCAAGCCATTTAATGTACAAACCGTTTTGGAGCGTGGGCAGGAAAAACCCACGCAGGGCATGGATAGAAAATACAAACTCCGTACAGACAGCACCAATAGTCACGATCGAACCCGCGTCTCTGGCGCTATGAGGCAGTAGCTCTACGCTGCGTCACCCTAGTTATTCTTGGTATCAACAGGGATGAATCAAATTGCCTAATTATTAACTTCTGTGATGGTGGAATCTCTGAAACTACAACAGTAGTAGTTATGTTACGGTCGGCAACAGGAGGGGTTGTATTTACCTGCGTGGTTACCCTGCATCTCAGTTTACAAAGTTGTGTACAAAGTTGTGTATAAAGTTGTGTACAAAGTTGTGTACAAAGTTGTGTACAACGTTGTGTATAAAGTTGTGTACAAAGTTGTGTACAAAGTTGTGTACAAAGTTGTGTATAAAGTTGTGTACAACGTTGTGTACAAAGTTGTGTTCCGCCCTGTCTCTCATCACTAAACTAAAATAACAAGAGTTTTACTCGCCCATCAGGCTCAACATCCAAAAGTGACCAAAGCCAGAGACAGGTGTGAGCGCTGACATAGAGAACCCCACGGGGTAAACCAAGTGATAACGACACAGGTGGAAGGTAGACAAAAATGCTGGAGACACTCAGCGGGTGAGGCAGCATCGATGGGGTGAAGGAAATAGGCAACGTTTCAGGCCAAAGGGTCTCGACCCGAAACGTCACCTATTCCTTCGCTCCATAGATGCTGCCTCACCCGCTGAGTTTCTCCAGCATTTTTGTCGGCCTTTGATTTTTCCAGCATCTGCAGTTCTGTTTTAAACATGACACATGTGGACACAGTCTCTGCCACCCCCGGTGGTCAGCAGTGGATCAGCAGGCACCGTGACAGACTGGGGTTCCACAAGTTCACAAGTTACAGGAGCAGAATTAGGCCATTCAGCCCATCAAGTCCACTCCGCCATGCAATCATGGCAGTTCCCTGCCTCCTAATCCCATTTTCCTGACTTCTCTCCATAACCCTTGACACCCGCTCTAATAAAGAATTTGTCCATATCTGCCTTAAAAATATCCACTGACTTGGCCTCCACAGCCGTCTGTGGCAATGAGTTCCACAGATTAACTACCCTCTGACTAAAGAAGTTCCTCCGTCACCTCCTTTCTAAAAGTGCGCCCTCTAATTCTGAAGCTGTGACCTCTGGTCCTGGACTCTGCCACTGTTTGCTAGTCCCAGCCCGTGTGGTCTCCTCACAGCCATACTTTCGCTCAGAGCGCAGTTCAGTTCAGTTTCGTTTATTGTCATATGTACCGAGGAACAGTGAACAACAGTGTACAGATACATGGTAAAGGGAATAACGTTTAGTGCAGGGTAAAGCCAGTAATGTCCGATCAAGGATAGCCCGAAGGTCACCAAAGAGGTGGATCGTGGCTCAGGACCGCTCTCTAGCTGTGCCTCATTGGAACTGGGGCAGATTGAGCAAGGCCAGCTGATCCTAAATTAGAGAGTTTGCAAGGGCAGGCATCTACTGACACAAACATGCAGATACAGGGATACAGATTTAGCCGTGCCTGGGAATATAATGCTGGTTAAATTCAGAAACTCCCAATCTGGTGATGCTTTTTTGGATTCCTGCGTCGGTGTTGAATGGAAGGTTTTCTAACTGCCCTGTGATAGACCCCTCATTAAACCTCGATTAAAATCCATTGTCTGAGCCCCTGCGATTAACTGTTCAACATAGAGGCGGGATGCTCTGTCAGCTCGCTCAGTGTAGGATATCACCACGGCCAACTCTGAATGGTGGCACCAACAACACACGTGTAATGAGATCTGTCACCCTGATCCCCGCTCCCTACACACCTGCTCACAATGGATATAGACTGAAGTGTGAGCACAGTGTGTGTTGCCATGGATGGCCAGCTCAGCTTTCACACTGGTTTAGTTTAGTAGAAGCTTAGTTGAAGTTTAGTTTAAGCTTCGTATAGTTTAGTTTAGTTTAAAGATTAATTTATGGTTAATTTAAGTTTAATGTAGTTTGGGTTATTGTCACAAGTAACCCCTGCATCTCCCCCTCTCCCCGCCCCTCCCCCACCCTGGTCATCCCGCTAGTTCCACTGTTCACGTCCATTGTTCCCTTCATTATCACCTCTTCCACAGCCAACATTGGACCATTGTGGGCTCCACATTTCCTTGGTCGTCGGTGCCGGCTCTGATTTGCTCTCAACCTTATCATACCTCTCATTTCCCTCTCCCCTGACTCTCAGTCTGAAGAAGCGACTCGACCCAAAACGTCACCCACTCCCTCTCTCCAGAGATGCCGCCTGCCCCGTTGAGTTACTCCAGCACTTTGTGTCTATCTTCGGTGTAAACCAGCACCTGCAGTTCCTTCCCCAACAATGTGCTCCATATCCAGGGGGAAGAGACTCACCGCACCCAGCCTGTAAAACATGGGAACGTTTCATCGACATCGTCTCTCGTCCTTCTGGGGATTGTGATTATTGACCAACCTTCGCAGGAAGAAGAATGGTCTCCCGCAGCTCAAGACCTTTCATGGAGGCTCTGGCCACAGTGGTCCTCAATGCAACACGTGAGGACTCATGTAACCTATTAGAGTCATAGAGTGATACAGTGTGGAAACTGGCCCTCCGGCCCAACTTACCCATACCAGCCAACATGTCCCAGCTACACTAGTCCCACCTGCCTGCGTTTGGTCCATATCCCTCCAAACCTGTCCTATCCATGTACCTGTCTAACTGTTTCTTAAACATTGTGATAATCCCTTCCTCCTCTGGCAGCTTGTTACATGCACCCACCACCCTTTCATATAGAGATGCACACCTCCCCCTTCAACCCCCTCTCCCCCCTCTCCCTCTCTCCTCCTCTCCCCCTCTCCCTACCTGTTCTCCCTCTCTCTCCCCCTTCTCCCCCCCTTTCACCCTCTCCCATCCTACCCTTCCCCACCCACTCCCCCTCTCTCCCTTTCCCCCTCTCTCCCCTTCCCCCTCTATCCCCCTCTCCCTCTCCCTCTCTCTCCCCGTTCTCCCCCTTCTCCCCCCCTTTCACCCTCTCCCATCCTACCCCTCCCCACCCACTCCCCCTCTCTCCCCTTCCCCCTCTCTCCCCCTCCCTCTTATACCCTCTCTTGCCCTCCCCCCTTCCCCCGTTCATTCAGTCCTGTTCCGGATGGCTTTACGCCCGGTGTTTGAATACTTTTTTGATGATTCTTTTACCCTGATAGAAGTGGTGGCAGTGAATGTACGTTAGTGCTGGGCACCACTGTGGCAGTGAGTCACTGCCAGCGTTACTGACGGCAGGAATCTCTCGTGCTTGTCAGCGAGGTGTTCAGATGTCGCAGTGAGATGGTTTATTTATGCAGCTCCCTCACCTTGATAGAAACCGCGCTCAGGCCCAAGAAAAACAGAGCACCGAGATCTCACAGACTGGCCAAGACACAGTCGGAGTTGACTTCCTTAAGCTATTAGCTGCAAATACTTCTGCAAAACATTAGCCTCTCTTTCATTTCAACCGGAGGTAGACAATGGTCAAAAAGAGCAAAGGCTCAGTTGAAAGCCAATCAGAAAATGTGGTGATAGACTGAACTCAATGGGCTGAATGGCCTAATTCTGCCCCAATGACATGAACTTATGATGGGCATTTCCTGCCATCGGGCAGTAGGTACAGGAACCTGAAAACTGGAACCTCCAGGTTGAGGAACGGCTTTCCCCCGAATGCCGTGTGGAGATGATGTTTCCACATGTGGGAGAGTCTAGGACCAGAGGGCACAGTCTCAGAATTAAAGGATGTTCCTATAGGAAGGAGATGAGGAGGAATTTCTTGAGTCAGAGGGTGGTGGATCTGTGGGGGTGTGGGTGGGGTGGGAGGGTGGGAGTGGGGGTTGGAGTGGGTGGGGGGTGGGAAGAACCAAGTGGACCACAAATGCAACAAATTATAACTCTGTTGCTGCCCTTTGCGTGGCCACTCTTTGCGTACCTGTGTACGGTTTACAAAACAAAGAATAAAGTATCATTCATTCATGTTGGCTAGACAACGTTTGATGCCACGCACCTCCCTCCCTCCCCCTCCCCCCCCATTGTCTCAGATTGGAGTCTGTTAGCGAGGAAATTCCTAATATCTGGCCACTTACCCACAATCTCCAATAAATGGGCATGGTGGTGAAGCGGTAGAGTTGCTGCCTAACAGCGCCAGGTTCGATCCCGACCTCGGGTGCTGTCTGTGTGGAGTTTGCACGTTCTCCATGTGACCGCGTGGGCTTTCTCAGGTTAAGCTCCCACATCCCAGAGACGTGCGGGTTTGTAGGTTACTTGGTCTGCGTAAGTTGCCTCCAGTGTGTAAGGTGTGGACGAGAAAGTGGGATAGCAGTGGGCCGAAGGGCCTGTTTCCATGCTGTATCTCTAAACTAAACTAGTGTGAATGGGTGATCTCTGGTGATAGGAGCAGAATTAGGCCATTCGGCCCATCAAGTCTACTCCGCCATTCAATCATGGCTGATCTATCTCTCCCTCTCAACCCCATTCTCCTGCCTTCTCCCCATAACCCCTGACACCCGCACTAATCAAGAATCTATCTATGTCTGCCTTAAATATATCCATTGGTCGGCACGGACCTGAAAGGCCTGCTTCCACACAGTGTCTCTAAACTGAACCAGTGTGAACCGGTGATAATTAAACTAAACTAAACTGTCTTTGGCCTTTAGTCGCGTGGTCTGCCATCCGATGGGATGCTTAGTTTCACTGGGACATAAATGGAATGTGCAGAATAAGAGCAAGTGAAGGAGACGTTACACAAAGCCCGTGTGTAAACGGCACAATTACTGAGCCGGGCAGGATCTCTGCAACAACCCGCCCTTAAATAGATGTCAGCCTGAAAGTGGAAAACAGTGGGAAGAATGTGACGAATTCACTGCGTTGAGCGTTGCATGCTCTCCATCTGATGTCCCCGTGCTGTAGGTATGCGAGCACATCGCCAGGTATTTATAGGAACATAGACAATAGGTGCAGGAGTAGGCCATTCGGCCCTTCGACCCAGCACCACCATTCAATGTGATCATGGCTGATCATCCACAATCAGTACCCCGTTCCTGCCTTCTCTCCACATCCCTTGACTCCGTTAGCCCTGAGAGCCAAATCTAACTCCCTCTGGAATACATCTTGAATAGAAATAAAGAACTGCAGATGCTGATCAAGGGAACACAAAGTGCTGGAGTAACCAAAGGCGGCATCTGTGGGGAAGATGGGGAGGTGATGTATCGGGTCGGGACCCTGCGCTCCACACGGGTGCCAGCAGACCCACCTCTCTCTCGCCCGCTGCACCGGGCCACACTCACCACCCTGCATGGACCCCAACCTCACTACATTCCACCACAATAATCACGTCCACATTTACCAGGGTTTTCACCCCTGGCTGTGAGTGACCGGCGTAGAGAAAACCCACACAGTCACAGGGGGAGAACGTGCAAACTCCACACTGGCAGCACCCGAGGTTAGAATTGAACCCGGGGTCTCTGGCGCTGTGAGGCAGTGGCTCTACCCGCTGCGCCACCATGAGGGACACAGAGCATGGGTGGGGCAGGGAGGATAACAAGTGAAGTGGGAGGAGGGGGGAGGGGAGGAGGGGGGAGGGGAGGGGAGGGGAGGGAAGTGGAGGGGTGGGGAGGGGAGGGGAGAGCAGGGGAGGGCAGGGGAGGGGCGGGGAGGGGAGGGGAGGGCAGGGGAGGGGAGGGCAGGGGAGGGGAGGGGAGGGGAGGAGGGGGAGGGCAGGGCAGGGGAAGGGAGGAGGGGGGGAGGGGAGGAGAGAGCAGGGGAGGGGAGGGGAGGGCAGGGCAGGGGAGGGCAAGGGGAGGGCAGGGGAGGGGAGGGGAGGGGGAGGGCAGGGCAGGGGAGGGCAGGGGAGGGCAGGGGAGGGCAGGGGAGGGGAGGGGAGGGGAGGGGAGAGCAGGGGAGGGCAGGGGAGGGCAGGGGAAGTGAGGGGATGGCAGGGGAAGGGAGGGGAGGGGAGGGGCAGGGCAAGGCAGGGCAGTGGAGGGCAGGGGAGGGGAGGGGAGGGAGGGCAGGGGAGGGGAGGGGCAGGGGAGGGGAGGGGAGGGGGAGGAGGGGGGAGGGGGAGCACAGGGGAGGGCAGGGGAGGGCAAGGGGAGGCAGGGGAGGAGAGTGGAGGGCAGGGGGAGGCAGGGGAGGGGAGGGCAGGGGAGGGGGAGGGCAGGGCAGGGCAGGGCAGGGCAGGGGAGGGGAGGGCAGGGGAGGGGGAGGCAGTGGGAGGGGAGGGGGAGGGCAGGGAGGAGGGCAGGGGAGGGCAGGGGAGGGCAGGGGAGGAGAGGGGAGGGCAGGGGAGGGCAGGGGAGGGGAGGGCAGGGGAGGGGAGGGGAGGGCAGGGCAGGGCAGGGCAGGGCAGGGCAGGGCAGGGGAGGGCAGGGGAGGGGAGGGAAGGGCAGGGGAGGGCAGGGGAGGGGGCCACCAGTTAGACCACATCCTCCGCTGGCAGTGGCAGGAGTATTGGGCAGCTGGTGGAGAATCCGGTAATAACGTGTTTTCCCAATATTTCAGCCAAGAATGAGTTCCGGAGGAGAGGATTGGGTGCTGCTGCAGCCAACTTGCTTGAGGAACATCAAACAAGTGCTAATCCCCCTGCAACCACAAACCTATCGTAATACAAGTCCAAACCCCAGCTGAGGATGTTGATTTTAAGAGTACCTTGGAGCCAGTCCATTCTTTCAAACTGGGCTTGGGTAATTTAGTTAAAGTGCAGAAGAAATAGTCATTGGGTTTTCTGGGCTCCAGGTCCCCTGTGAATCGAGACCTAGAGGAGGCCGTGCATGTAAATTTTCCAAAGACTAAACTGAGCATTGAACTGCATACAAGGGCTGAGGCGAAGCAAATGAATTCCAATGCTGGACTAAACAAGAATCCAGTGGTTTAGAGACACGGAAACAGGCGCTTCAGCACGGTGGCGCAGCGGTAGAGTTGCTGCCTCACGGCGCCAGAGACCCAGGTTCGATCCTGACTACAGGTGCTGTCTGTACGGAGTTTGTACGTTCTCCCCGTGGCCTGCGTGGGTTTTCTCCGAGATCTTCTGTTTCCTCACACACTTCCAAAGGTGTCCAGGTTTGTAGGTTAATTGGCTTGGTACAAATGTTAAATTGTCCCTAGTGGGTGTAGGATAGTGTTAGTGTGCGGGGATCGCTGGTCGGCGCGGACCCGGTGGGCTGAAGGGCCTGTTTCCGCGCTGCATCGCTAAACTAAACAAAGCATCGACCAGACACAAAAGCAACGTTGCTGAGTGCGGATCAACTAGCAACATTTCCAAACTCATCTTGGAATCCCAATAAAAATCGAGAACACCAACACCTTCACCAATTAGTGTCCAGATCTCCTCTTCCACAGTGTTGGGGGATTTCTGACCAAAATGGAACAGGCAGAAGCCAGCCCCACCGTGACAGAAGTCTAAACCTTTTGCCTGATGAGCAAGTGTCATCACTTACACTCATCTTTCAAGAGAGTAAATCTGGTGTCAGATCCATTCACCAGTAGAGTTGGCAATCCACAATGTGTAGGAAGGAACTGCAGAGGATATTTTTAAGGCAGAAATAGACAAATTTGTGATTAGAACGAGTGTCAGAGGTTATGGGGAGAAGGCAGGAAAATAGAATGAGGAGGCAGAGATCGGCCGTAATTGACTGACGGAGTGGACTCAATGGGCCGAATGGCTTATTCTACTCCTGAAACTTGTCAAGCCTTGCTGTGAGAGCTGGCCCTTTCACTCCAAGGTGAAGCTTTGTAACACATCCAGAACTCTTGCGCAATCCAACTCTTAAAATAGGTATTTCTATCCCTATGCATCCAAGAACCAACACATACTGTATGTGCATCTAACAATAACTGACCTTTTCAGATCCTAAAATCAACCAGTGTGAATGGAAAACGTTACCTCACGAGCTGTTTGCTTGCAATGAGGAAAACCTGCTTATTAAAGACTCGAGAACATCACTGCTGTTTCCATGGAGTTCTCATGGAGCAGCTCCAAACATGAGGTGTGTGGTGTTATGTTGAGAGAGGCGAACATTTGTAAAGGACATAATCCAGACAAGATTCGAACCCCCTCCCTTTCCCACCCTCTCTCATAAATGATAGGAGCAGAATTAGGCCATTCGGCCCATCATGGGCGGCACGGTGGCGCAGAGGTAGAGTTGCCTCCATACAGCATCAGAGACCCGGGTTCGATCCCAACTACGGGTGATGTCTGTATAGAGTTTGCACGTTCTCCCTGTGACCTGCGTGGGTGCTCCAGTTTCCTCCCACACTCCAAAGACGTACATGTTTGCAGGGCAATTGGCTTCGGCAAAATTGTAAATTGTCCCTAGTGTGTAGGAAAGAGTTAATGTGTGGGATCGCTGGTTGGCGCAGACTCGGTGGGCCGAAGGGCCTGTTTCTGCACTGTATTTCTAAAAAATATATATTTTTAAAGTGTACTCCGCCATTCAATCATGGCTGATCTATTTCCCTCCTAACCCCAGTTTCCTGCCTTCTCCCCATAACCCCTGACTCCTGGACTAATCAAGAATCTATCAATCTCTGTCTTAAAAATATCCATTGACAAACCAATCTCCCTTCCATCGACTCCATCTACACCTCACGCTGCCTCGGCAAGGCCAGCAGCATCATCAAGGACCAGTCTCACCCCGGGTCACTCCCTCTTCCCCCTCTCCCATCGGGCAAACGGTACAGAAGTGTGAAAACGCACACCTCCAGATTCAGGGACAGTTTCTTCCCAGCTGTTATCAGGCAACTGAACCATCCTACCAACAACCAGAGAGAAGAACTCCAGAACTACTATCTACTTCATTGGAGACCTTGGACGGTCTTTAATCGGACTTTGCTGGCTTTACCTTGCACTAAACGTTATTCCCTTATCATGTAACTATACACTGTGAATGGCTCGATTGTAATCATGTCTTTCCGCTGACTGGTTAGCACGCAACAAAAGCTTTTCACTGTACCTCGGTACACGTGACAATAAACTACACTGAAAAGATCCTATTGTCCACTATTGAATGTTGATATTACATTGAATCCTTTGTACTCAGTGCAGCGGAGTTTCCAATTAAAACAGGCACAGTTACGATGTGATTGATATAACCTTGCGGATTCAATTAGTCTTTGTTTATCAAAGGGAACTGTAGTATTAAAATGTCAAACGGTATTTGTTCTAGAGTTCGATGACATGAAAGCACAGATCAGTCCTGCCCGCATTACAGTAAGGATTAGTCCGATCCCTGTAACAAAGACATCCATTATTCAAGCTTCAATCTGCCTTGAGGATGGTTGGGAAATTGTCCCAGCTAAATATTATTTCCCTCAAGTCCAAATGACGAATGCAATTATCCGGCATAAATCGCTCAAAATAACTGATGTAATCACAAAGCGGTCCGTATGTCAAGACCAGCCGCTAAAGGTTTAATACCGTGAAATTATTTTCTTCAAAGGTCAGTCGAGCAGATGAAGGGGCAGTTAGCTATGGACAGTGTTCTGGGCAAGTGGCTAATTATCCCCAAGACCAACATCAAGCCAACAGGAAGGACTCCAGTAGCGAGAATCTCAATGCAACGAGGGTGTCTCATGGTTTGCTGGAACATTCTAAACTTAAATCCAATCCGAGCATGTTCCCTCTGGTAAAGATTCCTGAATTGAGGCATGGTAACTCCGAGGTAGACCCAAAATGCTGGAGTAACTCAGTGGGTCAGGCAGCAGCTCTGGGGAGAACGGATGGGTGATGTTTCGGGTCGAGATCTTGCTTCCAGTTCTCAGGTAAGTGAAGCTGATGCTTCTCTGAAGAAGGGTCTGAAGAAGGGTCATGTCACCCATTCCTTCTCTCCGGAGATGCTGCCGGTCCCACTGAGTTACTCCAGCACACTGGGTCTATCTCCAGTGTCAGCCAGCATCTGCGGTTCCTTCCTACACATGGGTAATTATTTCACACCACCGCTTGTCAGCGTCAGGTTTTAATGGCCCATGGGGAGAAGAACATGGTTGCTTTATTCCCCTGCGCTTCACAATCAGAAGTGTGAGAGAGAAGAGAAACAAGGAATATGTTGCTGCATTTGGTCAGTGCAGGAACTGGGATATAATAGTAAGATTAAATGAGAACTTACCAGTTTGAAGTTTGATCTTTATTTTATGAGGAGTTACGGTGAGCGATTACGTGAGGAAGCCCCGCCAGTGCACATGCGTGTCAAGCAGCGGCGTGAAATCACAGTAACTACAGTCAAAGTGATATAGTAACACTCAGAAGACTAGAACTACCAGATGATCTTTGCGATTATGAGGGCCGGGAGCGGAGGGCACAACATCGCTCACCGTAACTCCTCATAAAATAACGATTAAACTTCAATCTGGTAAGTTCTCGTTTAATCTTACTATTTTACTTGAGAGTCACGTGAGTGATTCTGTGAAGATTTCAAAGCTCTGTGATTTCATGCCGTAGATCCAGTTCCATACAACACACTGCTTCGGTTGACACAGGAGTGAACAAATAATGTATTGAACATTGCTTAAATTATACAATGAATGTTTTTAATAATAAAAGAACAGTAATAACCCCTCTCGGGTGGTTTTAAACTGAATAAGGGGGGTGGGGTGTCAAATGAAAGAGAGTAAAGGGATGGTTAATGACCCCAGAATTAACGCGATAGGAAGCTCACAAAGGGATAGGAGAGTATGGCCAAGTGTAATAGGGATCGATGTGAAAGGTGAGATACGTAAGGGATTAAAAGTATTGTATATGAATGCGCGATGTATAAGAAGTAAAGTAGATGAGCTTGAGGCTCAGTTAGAGGTTGGTAGATATGACATTGTGGGGATTACTGAGACGTGGCTGCAGGAGGATCAGGCCTAGGAACTTCAGGGTTATACATCCTATAGAAAGGACAGGCAGGTGGGCAGAGGAGGGGGGGGGGTAGCTCTGCTGGTGAGGCTTGGAATTCAGTCCCTTGCGAGGGAAGACATACGGACTGACGAGGTAGAGTCACTGTGGATTGAGTTGAGGAATTGTAAAGGCAAGAAGACACTAATTGGTGTTATTTACAGACCCCCAAATAGTAGCCCGGATGTAGGGTGTAAGTTGCAGCAGGAGTTAAAACTGGCATGTAACAAAGGTAATGCCACTGTGGTGATGGGGGATTTCGATATGCAGGTAGACTGGGAAAATCAGGTTGGTTCAGGACCCCAAGAAAGAGAGTTTGTAGAATGCCTCCGAGATAGATTCTTAGAGCAGCTTGTAATGGAACCGACCAGAGAAAAGACAATTCTGGATTGAGAGTTGTCCAATGAACCAGATATGATAAGAGAACTCGAGGTAAAGGAACCACTTGGAGGTAGTGATCATAATCCAGGGAAAGCCACCACTAATTTACCAATAACACTGGCTATTTGTCGGATGGAGGGTTGTTGTTCATCTACCAGATTGCTACAGGCCTCCATAATTTCTACAGTTTTGGCCGTAGGCAAAGTCACTGACATATTAGTTGAATCAATGATGAACCCCAAATAGTCAATCATGCTAGATGGTACTTATTTGGATTTAGTTGGATGGATGAGGAAACCTAACCTCTCAAACAGGTGTTTGGTAACTGAAACCGATTCCTCAGCTGCTTCCTGAGTTTTGCCTATGATCAGAACATCATCCAAATATACCATTACAATGTGACTCTGAGCCCTAATACTGGTTTCAACAATTTTGTAAATAACCTAGGGGCTGAGGTTAACCCATTGGGCAAAGCTTTAAATTGCCACAGCTGTCTCATCCAACTAAATTTCAAGTATCTACGGTATTGGAATTGGTACTGAATAATATGCATCTTTCAGATCTATGGTTGCCATATAACACACTTTTGATACCAGTTGCTTAGCAGTACTGAAGGTTTCCATTTTTTAAATGTTTATACTGGACATAAGGGTTAAGTTGGGTTAGGTCCAGAATGACTCGACACCCACCATTCTTCTTTTGCCTGGGGAATATATTCGACACAATCGTTGAGGCTGATATGCCATCCTTTCAATTACCCCTTTTTGGAATAAAATTCAAATTTCATCATTCACCTGTAGAGTTTCTGGTCTTGAAAAAACCAATACCCGACTAGGTGTATTTTGTACGGGTGGATGTACTTCCGAGATAATACTGTCCAGTATGAATAGATCTGATGTCATGCAGCACCATTCGTCATAGAACAATTGCAACCTACCCCCGACCGGTGACTGATCTCCAGAGGATATATCCTGGACTAGTCCAGTTACTCGTACCTCCATGGTTGCTGGATACCTCGGTCTCCTGGCCCTGTTGGGGGTGTGCATTGGTGCGTGCCAGTGGGGTGTAGCTGGAACCCCCCTGCTTGGTCCTTGACCTGCTGCTGCGTCTGTAGCCCGTGTGAAAGGGAATGGTTTGCGGGGCAGCATCCTGCCCCCGGGATGAGTATTGATGAGGCCTCATCATCCAGGTCTTTCACTTGTTTTGCCAGATCCTCCCCAAATAGCAAGTTTGGTGTCTGGACATTAGAGGATCAGCACAAGTGGGTTGAGAGTCGCCTTGATGGCTACCTTCCGTAAGCAATTAATCTCAAAATGGGCATTACACAGTAGGGCCAGTTGTGTATTTGATAGTGGTGCCCCTTGTACCATTCGCCCAAACGCCGTTATTCCTGCTCCAACCAGTTTGAGGACGTTCTGTAACCTCAACTCATGGATGCGCTCATTTGCCCCCAGATGGCCGGGTTCACTGTGGACACTTTTAGCGACGCACAGTTAACAGGTGTCTGATATCCTTGCGAAGTTTCCTCCGTTATGGAGTCGTGGAGCTGGTGAGAGGCCATATAGTTAACATTGCTGGCCAGGTTTTCATCCATGGCTTCCCCAGTTCCAGCCGGTATGGCAAATATACTTGCCACATTCGGCACACCTGGAGCATAGCTCATGTGCTTTGGTGCCTGCTCTCCTGCAGTGTCACCACCTTCTTGTTGAGGTTAGGCCAATCTTGAAGCTTTTATTTCCCCGTCCACGTCCACGTCACTGACACCAAAGCTGAAAGTGCCATCGTGGGGTTAACGTGCTTCCACACCGACACACTGCCCCTTGCTACCCAAGCGTAAACCTTACACAGAATCATTTGAGTAGGTGAAGTGGCTGCTATAGTTTGTCCCCTGTGTGTAGCAAGTGGCAGAACATGGAGGGAGCAGATGGGAAATGGAGAGAATACACATTGTGGGGTTGATAAATGCAGAGGTTATAGGAGCAGAGTTAGGCCATTCGGCCCATGTTGGCATGAGGAGAGAATCAGGCAATGATCACGTCAGTAACACCACTGGGATTAACATGGAGGGGAGCCATTACTGATTAACAAGTGCACGCCATAAACCAGAACTATGCAGAGATAGAGAGAGAGAGACAGCAGTTTTATGGTGGCACCCAGAGTAATACTCGATAAAATACTGCAAAGGTAATTATTGGGTGAAAATAGATCCAGTTTACGATGGCAATGAAGTTCCAAGCAAGGACCTTGAACATTCGCCTCTGCAATTAGGGCACAAGTTATTTAACTTTATCTGTCATAGACAAAATTGCTGGAGAAACTCAGCGGGTGAGGCAGCATCTATGGAGCGAAGGAAT